>CM041781.1:225985737-226026206 GCA_023374045.1 Limonium bicolor | reverse complement strand
CCAACCTTACTAAATCCACCAATGACCATTACAAATCATTCCTACATAAAATCACTCCCAAAACCCACATTCACTCCTCATATGTAATTGCTACAGATTTTCATCCTTCTCTTCCTAGCTTCCCAAATACCATTTCAAGGCTATTAAACCACTCTACTCAACACTGCAAACACCAAGGTTCTCCCATTCACCAAGCCATCATCAAAACACTCATTTTCTACCAAAATTTCGCCATAACTCCGTTTCTTTTCTAGCATTGTCCAAAACTCATCTTATCACCAAATTTTCATCCACATTCATCCTAATCTAGCCACACCCACAAGGGGTCCTACCAGCATACATAATTCCATAAAATCTCCTCAAACAACATTATCAACATATATACTCAATTTACTTGGCTCTAAGGCCTTAAACTCAAACAACAATTCACAACTCCCTACAACCTCATTAAAATACATTGCCTCACTTATTTTGGGTTCATTATTTACGTTACCCAATCCCAATATTCTAGAACAATTACATAAGCACCAAGGTAGTTTAATTACCTTAATTTCACAAGCTTTTCTTCCCATTTCTCCCCTTCTCTTCCTTGGTCACAATCGGCCAAGTTGGCCAACCACTTGCCAACCTCAAACATCAATATTCAAATGAGGAATTAGGCATTAAATATTACTCGTAGACTTATTAATTGAGCTAGGTTACAAGGAGGGGTGCTTAGAGCACAAAAAGGAGAGATTACCTTGAAACCCTAGAATGACTTTTGGTCATGAATCAAAGGAGGACTCCCGAACCACCATTGGAGCCTTGTAGAATAACTCAAACAAGGAAGGAACAAGGAATAAGAATGGGGCAAAATCGGTCATACCAAGAAATGAAGGAAAGGTGGGTTTTTCTTGGATATTTTACCTTGAATGAAAGAGGAGCCTCCAAGCTTCAAGAATATGTAATTTTCTCTTCAAATGGGATATACCCATGGAGATGAACTTCCACCAATGGAGATTTTGAAAAGATAGAAATGAAGCCCTTGATGAGAGGAGTTCAAATATGTAATTTATTTTGATTTGGAGTAGTAATGTGGCCTAGGTGAGCAAGGGAGTGTGGGCTGCCATGGAAGGAAGATCAAAATCGCTTCCAGTAGAAGAGAGGAAGAAGAAATCGGCAGAGGAAGAAGAAAAAGAGAGAGGCAGTACGTGAGGGGAAAAAAATGAGATGAGAGAGGGAGAAAAGCTACTTTACACCTTTTTGCTTTTCCTTTTGTTTTTTTTCTCTTTCTTTTAGCCAATTAGCTAGTTTACAAATTAAGAGAGGGAAGTGTTGACTACTAATAAAAACCGGCCCACATGTATATGTAAGCTGGAGCGTTTTTCGTCTTTTACAGAAAACACTCGTTAATTTACCCGGTTTAGCACTATTCACTAACCGGGCCCGTTTTTCGGATTTTTCTCGTTTCTTTAATTTTAATTGCTCTTAGTCATCCATTAATGTTTAATTATAGTTATATAATCAACTATAATTTTTATGGGGTCGTTTGACTATTTAAAGTCACGTTTTTGAGTTTTCTCGAAAAACGCGCTTTAAGACTCCGTTAGCGTTTTAACGCATTATCTGGATCCGTTTTCTTCTGGAATTATTTTTTTCACATGTTCATAGTGTGTAACTAGGGTATAAAAAATATATATTTATAACCCTAGTGAAGGTTATATACCTCCTAAAATAATTAAATATGCATTTTCACGTTTTGTGACTTTTACGCATTTTCTTTTCCTTTTTGGTTTTTATTTCTTCACCAATGATCTTAAGGACTTAATTAGCCTTTGAAAATCATAATTACACAATTAATTAACATATTAAGGTTTGGGGTATTTCAATCTACCCCCCTTAAAAGAACTTCGTCCTCGAAGTTCACACTTCCCAAGCATCATTTGAATTAGAACACGGGGATTACTTGTAAAATAAAACTTCCATTACCCAACATACTTTACATCACAACCTCGGACTTAACGGTCCGGGTAACATATCCACATCCATACATAACATAACATACTTATATGATAACCTCAGACTCAACGGTCCGGGTATCTTAACAACATTGTACTTGCATAACAACCCTCAGACTCTCAGGTCTGGGTAACATAACAACCTTTCAGAACTTAACCACATTAGGACTCAAGGTCAAAATAATAATTATTACACATACCACACAACATATCATAACATGTATATCAACCAGAAATTCCTTTTCCATCTCTTCATGGGTTCGAGACCCATGTTGAGTACATATACACTGTGATCCCGCAGAACCGGTCGCGATGGACACTCTGGTCCCCGTTCTTTTGGGAGATCAAAACAATTTCATACATCTTTAAAATATACTTCTCATGTCACCGGTCCGAAGACAGAGGCTTGTACGTCCTCAGCTCGTGAGCAAGTAATACGAAAATACTCTATATGAGGTTAAGTAGAATGAAATCCTTTATTGGAAAATACCAGTTGAAAATCCTTTTTTCAAGGTCAAGTAAAAGTAGTCCTTCCTTTGAAAATACCACTTAAGAATCTTAGAATATTAATTGAAGTCTTGAAAATACCAATTGAAAATCTGAAACCACCAACTTAAAATTCTTTGAAAACACAATACAACTCCAAGTCCAATTATTGCTAACAGCATCTTATTCTTGATGTGGTTATTTGTGACCACTTATAGGGAGTTTAAAGAAACATCCAACACTAATGTGATCAGCATCAGTGTTGAACTATCTTTCCACCCCAATTTGTGTTCGGCTTCCCTTGATCTCATGATAATCAAGTTTCACCTCCCACTTCATTTTCAAACAACAACTAATTCAAGCATATACCATTTTCTATCTTTTAATCCATCTAGTCATAATCATTACATCTCCAAGGGATAGAACTCCGTCTATCAATCATCCTCCAAATTCAACTTAATCCAAGTTACCTAGGGAATTTAATTCTTACTAGGTTCTGTATTGGTGTCATACCTCTCCATAAATCACAACACTGTATATATACACATATCTATATATTTTTTTTATCAAAGTATAATACACAATATTACATTTGATATCATATGACCATATACTGTCGGGGTTTTAGTTCCCCGGGAGTTTTTCTACTCCCTTACACTTATACTTTCACATACATCCGTTAACACAATAAACACACTTATCACAATGGTATTCGCATCTTCTGTGCGCAATTACCACAATTACACCATGAATGAATGTGTATGTTTATGTAACACACACACCAATCATCAAAACAAATTATTTTGTGCTATGCACACCATTGTTCACGTACACTTGTACGGTAAAACACACTAAACGGTTTCGCGCTCTACCCCCTTAAAAGGGATTACGCCCACGTAATCAATCACTTAACCACTGGTTTGTAACGTCCTACCGTCGTGAAGTGATTTATCTCCACGCGGTTTATTATACAATGTGTTCTGGTTTGAGGGTCTTAGCCATATTGGCGGTTTAGTCCCTAACCAAGAATTCTCCTTAGAGCTTATTTAATTCATAACCAGTTTCGATTCTGGCCTGTGAAACTTCTAGGCGTTAATAATTGCCATTCACTCATGTTCACAACGCACATCCAACTCTTGAATTGCTGGCTCACTAGTTTCTGCTGCGCGACTCTTGATAACTTCGAGCTTAGTTTGCCCCCTTAATTATTCTTACTGTATTGTATATCTTCGATTATCACCTTCATCTTGGTAATAACGATTTCTCAACCGACGCGTGGTATTTCTTACCAAGAGCGAGTTCGGTGAGTTACAAGCTTTCTATTTACTTCCATAATAATTTACTGTATTCCACACTGATTTACTTAATTTCTTCCGACTTACTGTCGGTTACGTTTGAGCTACTACCTATTGTGTAGTACTCTGTCGTTTATTTCCAACACTTGAGGTATATTCCATACCGATATTTAACAATCGTGTTATTGTAGTCACTTATGCCAATCAAGTACCCTTTGATTGGTACGACCGTGCTTCTCTTACGCATCGGTTTTATCACACCATAATTCTTGTTCCTCCATCACAATTGACATTACCCAAACTTCCTAGCTATCACACTCGATCATTACCGTGCAAGTGCAATACCAAAACACTCCGTCATACAGAGTGCAGAGGCGTAAACTCTTGACAGTAAATCTCTTGTGCGATTGCAATAGGAATTCACACTGTATTCCTTATCACATAGTACCGACCATTGGCTTATTGCCCAGTCAGTTTGTTATCACTTACCTTGTATGCCCATTGAGTTTCACTCATAACTAGTCTTATTTTCCACATTATTATTTAACAATACTTATGCAACGGTCGCTTACTGCGCACCGTGCTCTTACTCATTGTATAACATTACTTACACTGCATCCGCTATTATATTAGCTTCCGCTATTACACTGTGTTTTGCCACTTATTCGGCTGACTGCTGAATACTCTACTCTTCGAGCCTCTATGCTCCTTGAGCGTTGTTCATTACACATCTAGCATCCCACACCTATGGTGGTTGCCATTAGGCTTATCACCCTTTCCGTCTGCACAACTGGTACGAATACTTCTTTTCGTAGTAACAACATGGTCAACTCTTAACACATTCTCTGAATTTAGTTCACATAACTACCGCTGTTGCGGTCTCACAATATCAAGAGGTGTCCCCACACTTTAAGCAGTGGTTCGTTATCCGCTTACTTACTTATATAACGTAAACTTCTGTGATCAATAACATTTTCTTAACATATTCGATTTGTGGCTTTTAAGCCTTATTGCCTCGAGCTCTGCCCGTTGTAGGCTACCCACACACATTACATGGTTTAGATTGGTATTGGGCTCCATGACAAGGTCGTAGTATCACGGTTCCTTTCATGGGATGCCCCTTCAAGGATGTCAGACTTCCCTCTGACGACTTGTGTTTAAACTTGGTGTTAATTTCAGCCTTTGCGTTTCTGTCACGTATCTTGTTCAACCATTGTTGACCCAAACACCATTTTAAGCATAACTCCTGGGTGTTATTAGGTTATGCCTTTTCATCTGGCTTGCACTCATTCGTATGTTTAATTTCTGCTTCGCCCCGCGTTCTTTGCTGGGTTGAATATTCTCCTTAGTGAGATTGATATCTCTAGTGATCATCTCGGGAGTCTCATCCCGATCATTACACATTAACATATCCATAGTAGCATCTGCCTCACCATATATAGGCTGGGTACTTACTCTAGCTATTGTGTTTATCCATCCAGATCCTTAAGACATATGCGATGTCTTTACTTACTAGTCAGTGCACTTCACACTTCTAGATTCTTAAACATTTCCTCGCAATAACTCACTATTCCCTTTAGTCCTCTTAACTTAACTGGGTTCCATTACTTCAACCATTCTATGGTAGTTTATTACTGTTGTCTGACTTTTACTTCGGACCGTAGTATGGAGTCGACTACTTCCTGTGTTCCAGACTCCACTCGTATACATACATGGGGTATCCTACTAATACATTGCTACTTACCCGACTACCCCATAAGAAGGTTTGTCAGGCCCACAAGCTCCTATCGGAGTGCGGTCGTCCCACATTACTGTTGGTACACTCGTAGTGTCCATCATACGCCTAGGTGAAATATTCTGTTGTCAACTCCTCTTATATTATCCTGTGATAATATGCATTCCATGCTTCCCGAACTTAATTAAGGGAAATGTATCCACTGTTGTATTATTATGAACTCAATCCATTCCTCGGGTTGTTACCCTTGGGTTAACCGGTTTCCATCCGATTATTTTAAAAGTAACTGCGTAAAACTTACCTACCATGTGGCACTAAGGCCCGTGTAGGTCTTCTGGTTTGGTTTAAAGAAAAAGTCGAATTGAAATAAAATGGGTTTGAAAGAAAATCTGGTTTTGAAAAAGGTTTTGAAAATGGATTTAAGTTGAAAGAAAAATTCTCCTGGTTTTACAACGTTTCCATGCCTTAACCGAGTCTAGCTTCCTGCTGACTGGTGTATTTCCAAGTATTGAGGTCAGGCTATTAAGCCCTTCCACGGTTATGATAATCCCACTTAACTTCATGGTATTTTACTAAGTACCGGTAGTTGTTTAAAATTTTCCGTACAGCCTGGTCATAGCAGCACTTGCCATGGCAAGTGCGCCATGCTAGCTGGTTACCGGTTCAATACACATTGGTTGCGGTATTGTTTTCATCCGCACTAATATCAGTGGCCTTGCTGGCCCTTACTTGATCTTGCAGCCTTAACAATAAATTTTCTGGGTACCTCTCACTGTCTTCACATGATAACCATTGACTAGGGTGTTTCCCTTTTCTGGGAGACCCCTTTTCTTAGTATTGTATCCTCCTCGTACTACGTTGTAGTTCCTTAATCGGTTGGTATACCGTTGCTATATTAGTTAACATTCATGATCCCGTAGACACTCGTCTCGGGTTTCATTACTCCACTTCTCCACTGTTGCACGATGGGTGCGTTGCAAGCTGGTTGTTCTCGACTACTCCGCATGTCGACCCAAGTTGCCGGAAATTCTATTCCTTTAAGCATAAGATTCTTCACTTTTCGCTATTAAATGCGGCAAACATTGTTCAGATGGAAACCGTCTTCGGGATTCACACCTTTCGGAATCTACCGTATGACAGGTTCTCCATACTTACAGAGGTAAATATCAACTGCCAGATCGGGTTTTCCCGAGTAAGAGATGACTCCCTCCCTGGCGTTCTTCCCAAATTTATAAAATAGGGTTTGTGGAGGGCGGGATGGATATTGTAGGTATCCAGTACACACTGCGCTTCCTAAAGAGGTACTTCTCACGCTATCACTCAACATTAACCCAAAGCAAAACTCTTAACATCGGTACTCCTAAGCTCGGTAATTCAGTCATCAGAGCGATACTTCGCTCTGATACCACTTTTTGTAACACCCCAACTACAAACAACACACTTAACAACACTTGCAGCGGAAATCATAACTCACAACATAACTTAACTCCTTGGTGTTACACGCCGTTAGCCACCCACGTGACTAACAAGGCTAACATACATACATCGTACCGGTCTGATGGACTAAACTCCCGAGCAACTACACATTAATCCCGTTCCATGTTCAACATTCATTATACACTTACATTACAACTGTACCGAGTAATTACCAACTAACGCCGATACAATTTCGGTCTTACTACACCTACAGCACATCCACAATTTCATGACTACCCACATACAATCAACTACCCCGTCCTACTCTCGAACGGCCTCCAGTTCCTTGTACCTGAAACAGGAAAGAGAAGAAAGGGTGGCCCCCAGGGGCTCAGCACCTTTGCTGGTATGGTAATCCCGCAGCCCGCATGCTACCGGGCCACGCACAACTAATTGTCTTAGCATGCGATTGATTTTATTTAAACATACACAACTACACACATACTTCATGCTTAAAAGCAAACATCCATTAGTAGGACACAAACACAAGATTAGCACACACAACATAACACACTTCACTAACATACACACAACTTATTCCATTCTTCTTAGAGAACATAAACTTTACTTAGGGAGTGCCGGGGTGATAGAAGCCCGAGCACAACATACATACATTTTCTTTACTTAGGTGTGGCGGCCTCATATAGGACCGATCACACCTTGCACAATTTCCCCTAGCTCCAATAATGATGAGGTAGGTAAGCCTTGGTTAAGCTTGTGGGTGGTTGTAATTCAAGGAGGAAAAACAACCGTAACATAATAAAGAGGGAGTCGAAGCGAACTTAGGCATCAACACCCTACCAACATTACACATGATTTCCCCCTAACCCGATTGGAGTTGGGTAGGTAAGCTTTGGCTAAGCTAGTGGGAGGTCGAAATCCAATGAAGGAAAAACCCTAACATAACAGGATGGGAGTTAATTCACATATATACATCAACTCCCAAACAATACGCGCGACCGGAACGACCGGATTCCTCACCATACATAACATATACTTATAGTTAAGGTTCCTCATGGAACTTATCACATACATACCTCAAAAGTGTTACTAACTCGGTTAGACACATCAGGGAAAATCACATCATTTCAACAACACGGATAACAGTATCCAATAACAACACATACTGAACAAGTCACATACATCACACAAAGTCACAACATACACTAACGCACGGATAGCCGTAGTTAGAACGTTCCCGTGGGTTGGGACGTTTATTCCGAATACCGATCTCTTATGTGAACCTAAGGTCGGTTAACTATTATTTAACACATAATTAAGGTTAAGCGGTATCGGAATTAATTACGCCACAATAATGAATTACTATAAACTCATTTCATGCTTTATCTTGCAAGGTGGCAAACACACAGAAAAACACATTGGCATACAAGCCGGTGTAATCCGGTAGGACACAGGTTGCAAGCAAGAAAACCATACCTTACACCATGGGTTACTCTACCGTGTTCCCGAGGACTTACTCCAACGCGTCACCTCACGCTCCCCGGGTAGTTTTCCAACAACTGGTATTATTTCAAATATTTTCATTAACATCAGAATCTTACGGTATGTAAATTTCTATTACTCCCGTACTTAACCCGTTATCCCGTTGTTTCGGTTTAGCTTTGTGTACTTTAACTCACAACTTTCTCACATCCAACCTAACACTTGTTCACACCTATTAAGGCCTTTAAAACTCACCAAACAAGGCCTAGTCAACATCTAAAACCATTACCATTCACTTCTTCATCATAACAACACTTTAAAACACATTCTGGTAAGTTTTTAGCATGTCCGGGTTTGTGTCCGGGTTACAAACCCGGACCAACCACGGATTTCACTTTCTGGACAATTTTTCATGTGGTCCGGGTTTGTGTCCGGGTTTACAAACCCGGACCACCCCCTGGGATGGTCTTCTGCCATGTTTTTGCTATGGTCCGGGTTTGCGTACCGATTTGCAAACCCGGACCACCTCTGGAACTGTCAAAATTTACAGTTTTTGATCAGTTTTCAACCCCTAATTCACCTCTAATCATTTCCTAAACTTTCCCATGTTTCCTACATGTTTAAACACACTAAAACACTCCTTAAATACTCCTAAAACGTTGGTCCAATTCACCACCCAATTCTTGTTCAAATTCACAACATTTTCTATTCCCTCTGATGCATTATGCACAGCGTGCATTTAAACTTCTTCAGACGTTTCACAACCTTCCACCAACCTTACTAAATCCACCAACCATTACAAATCATTCCTACATAAAATCACTCCCAAAACCCACATTCACTCCTTGTTTCACAAGTTATAAACGCTAATTCTTTTCTAGCATTTCTAAGCTCCTCATATGTAATTGCTACAGATTTTCATCCTTCTCTTCCTAGCTTCCCAAATACCATTTCAAGGCTATTAAACCACTCTACTCAACACTACAAACACCAAGGTTCTCCCATTCACCAAGCCATCATCAAAACACTCATTTTCTACCAAAATTTCGCCATAACTCCGTTGCTTTTCTAGCATTGTCCAAAACTCATCTTATCACCAAATTTTCATCCACATTCATCCTAATCTAGCCACACCCACAAGGGGTCCTACCAGCATACATAATAATCCATAAAATCTCCTCAAACAACATTATCAACATATATACTCAATTTACTTGGCTCGAAGGCCTTAAACTCAAACAACAATTCACAACTCCCTACAACCTCATTAAAATACATTGCCTCACTTATTTTGGGTTCATTATTTACGTTACCCAATCCCAATATTCTAGAACAATTACATAAGCACCAAGGTAGTTTAATTACCTTAATTTCACAAGCTTTTCTTCCCATTTCTCCCCTTCTCTTCCCTTGGTCACAATCGGCCAAGTTGGCCAACCACTTGCCAAACTCAAACATCAACATTCAAATGAGGACTTAGGCACTAAATATTACTACTAGACTTATTAATTGAGCTAGGTTACAAGGAGGGGGTGCTTAGAGCACAAAAAGGAGAGATTACCTTGAAACCCTAGAATGACTTTTGGTCATGAATCAAAGGAGGACTCCCGAACCACCATTGGAGCCTTGTAGAATATCTCAAACAAGGAAGGAACAAGGAATAAGAATGGGGCAAAATCAGCCATACCAAGAAATGAAGGAAAGGTGGGTTTTCTTGGATATTTTTACCTTGAATGAAAGAGAAGCCTCCAAGCTTCAAGAATATGTAATTTTCTCTTCAAATGGGATATACCCATGGAGATGAACTTCCACCAATGGAGATTTTGAAAAGATAGAAATGAAGCCCTTGATGAGAGGAGTTCAAATATGTAATTTATTTTTGATTTGGAGTAGTAATGTGGCCTAGGTGAGCAAGGGAGTGTGGGCTGCCATGGAAGGAAGCTCAAAATCGCTTCCAGTAGAAGAGAGGAAGAAGAAATCGGCAGAGGAAGAAGAAAAAGAGAGAGGCAGTACGTGAGGGGAAAAAAATGAGAGGAGAGAGGGAGAAAAGCTACTTTACACCTTTTTGCTTTTCCTTTTGTTTTTTTTTCTCTTTCTTTTAGCCAATTAGCTAGTTTACAAATTAAGAGAGGGGAGTGTTGACTACTAATAAAAACCGGCCCACATGTATATGTAAGCTGGAGCGTTTTTCGTCTTTTACAGAAAACGCTCGTTAATTTACCCGGTTTAGCACTATTCACTAACCGGGCCCGTTTTCGGATTTTTCTCGTTTCTTTAATTTTAATAGCTCTTAGTCATCCATTAATGTTTAATTATAGTTATATAATCAACTATAATTTTTACGGGGTCGTTTGACTATTTAAAGTCACGTTTTCGAGTTTTCTCGAAAAACGCGCTTTAAGACTCCGTTAGCGTTTTAACGCATTATCTGGATCCGTTTTCTTCTGGAATTATTTTTTTCACATGTTTTAGTGTGTAACTAGGGTATAAAAAATATTTATAACCCTAGTGAAGGTTATATACCTCCTAAAATAATTAAATATGCGTTTTCACGTTTTGTGACTTTTACGCATTTTCTTTTTCTTTTGGTTTTTATTTCTTCACCAATGATCTTAAGGACTTAATTAGCCTTTGAAAATCATAATTACACAATTAATTAACATATTAAGGTTTGGGGTATTTCAGTAGCTAAGTCAGATATAGAGAAGACAGCCTTCCGGACCAGATACGGCCACAACGAGTTCATAGTGATGCCGTTTGGACTGACCAATGCACCATCGAGATTCATTGACCTGATGCAAGAGTCTTCCGAGCCCAGTTAGATAAGTCAGTGGTTGTATTCATAGACGACATCTTGATCTTCTCCAAGAGCCGAGAGGAACAAGAGCAGCATTTGAGGACAGTCTTAGAGACTCTAAGAGAGAAGAAATTGTATGCCAAGTTCAGCAAGTGTGAATTCTGGCTGGACAAGGTGTCATTCCTTGGTCATGTGATCTCAGTTGAGAGAGTTTCAGTAGACCCAGCTAAGATCGAGGCGGTGAAGAGCTGGCATAGTCCCCGCACTGTGACAGAGATTCGAGTTTCCTAGGGTTGGCTGGCTACTATAGACGCTTTGTGAAGGACTTCCCCAGGATAGCCAAGCCCTTAACCTCTCTAATGAAGAAGGACAGCCCATTTGTATGGACAGAGGCTTGTGAGGTCTCCATTCAGGCGCTGAAGGACGCCTTGACCACAGCTCCAGTGTTAGTAATCCCTAAAGGGAATGAGGGATACGAGGTGTATTGTGATGGTTCAGGCAGAGGGATCGGTGGGGTACTGACGCAGAATGGCAGAGTGGTAGCATATGCTTCTCGACAGCTGAAGAAGCACGAAGAAAATTACCCAACACATGACCTTGAGCTCCTCGCCATAGTCTTTGCCATGAAGATCTAGCGACACTACTTGTATGGAGCCACAATCCGAGTTATGACAACCATAAGAGTTTGAAGTACATCTGGACTCAGAAGGAGCTGAACCTGAGACAGCGACGATGGGTAGAGCTACTAGCTGATTACGACATCAACCTTCAGTACACCGAAGGTAAAGGGAATGTCGTGGCAGACGCTCTGAGTAGGAGAGAATATTCACTCCTAGTCTTGATAGAGACGACCACGATAGCTGAGGAGATATATACAGCCCAGGACAGCGATGTATACCTACAAGGCATCAGGTAGAAGTTAGCAGTCGGTTTGGCAAATGGTCTGAAATATGACTACGAGCTAGACAACGAGGGACACCTTCGAGTCAGAGGCAGACTCTGCGTTCCTCAGGATGCGATGGAACTTCAGACCAGGATCCTCTCTGAGGCTCATTCCTCTACATTATCAGTACACCCTGGAGCCACCAAGATGTATAAAGTTTTGAAGTAGTTATTCTTGTGGAGCGGGATGAAGAGGGATGTTGCAGATTTCGTCTCCCGATGCCTCACCTGTCAGAAGGTGAAGTTCGAGCATCGTAGTCCAGGAGGCCAGATTCAGTCACTACCAGTACCGAGCTGGAAGTTTAACGACATGAGCATGGATTATGTGGTTGGTCTCCCTGCAACTAGAGGCGGACTGAATGCTATATGATGATAGTGGATAGGTTGACCAAGACAGCCAGGTTCATACCTATCAAAGACACATGGAAGGTGCCCAAACTAGCTGAGGTGTTCACCACATAGCACATCCGGTACCATAGGGTACCAAAGACGATCGTCTCCGATCATGACACGCGTTTCCTCAGTAGGTTTTGGCATCACACATACTCAAGTCATCTTCAAAACTCAAAATCACTTCATACCCAAATCATCACCTCAAACTCAAATCATCTCCCAAATCACAGCTTCTCTCTAACTTCTAAAGTCTCATAGGCCTGAGCGCGCCGCAGACTCGTATCTCAATCCCTCCACCATTTTAATATTCAAACGTCTCATAGACCCGAGCGTCTCACAGACCTTGATATCTCATTCCTCCCACTACATGAACATCCCAAATGTCTCATAGACCCGAGCGTCTCATAGACTAACCTCTCAAACATCTCAAAAGTCTAAAAAACCCCCAAAATATCCTGAACTACGTAAGGTCTGAGCTCAACAGGGAGTTGAGTACGTAGGCAACCCATCTAGGGTGTGACCCCATTCCAATCCAAAAAACCCCTTTCCCAACTCAAGGGCGACATTCATGTCTATTAAACATTCAAATCCCCTTTGACTCCCACAAACCCTCGACTTCTTCAAACTCTCAAAATACTCTTAATCTTTCATACTCATTTGAATACATTAATTCCTCTCTTGGGCGCTGGCTTGGCAGAAAGGCTCACCTCATCCACTTTTTTTCTCTATACAAGTTTTTGAAAGAAGGCAATCCTGACAATTAGAGACCAAGGTTTCCTCGGGCCAATCCAAAGTCGTGGTCGTTGCCACTTCTAAGGGGTATAACCTAGTGCAAACCCACAATAGAATCTCTATAAATGACCAGATAAGTCCTATCAATAGGCGAAAATTTCAGAGTCAATCAACGGTTCTTAGAACCCTCATTCCCTTCCTTCTTAGTATCTTAGGTCAAACTAGGTGGTGACTCTAGTCAATTTCCTCCCTTAGGGCATATGTCCGCGTGGAGCCCATTGAGAGCGGGTGTAGTGCGCACTTGCACTCCCCCTTGTGCTTTCTAGGAAAGACAGATGATTTAGTAGGTATTTGAGGGATGCCAAGAATAACGGGTTTTCACCCTCCACGGAATGGCAAATTTTTAGGATCTAGACTTCTTAGTTAGACCATACTTAGATAGACCCCCCTCATACCGAAAAATCACCCTCCATAGGAACTAACTCCTTCGAGCCGTTGCTTCTAAAGCTAGTATAAATAAGCCTTGTAATAGCTAGTTTCATTTACGCTTTCATTGAGAAACATTCCAGAGGTTACAGAGAGAATTATCATTGTAAGCCAGAGAGAGAATTCGTACCAAATCAGTTAGTGCATCTAGAGAGACTCTTCCTAGGAAGATCCTAGTTTTGCTACATTTACCATTGAGCCGATCAGAAAGTGTATTGGGTGAGTGAGTGAAAAACCACGAAGTAGATCTCTTCTACCTGGTGGGCATTTGAAAGTTATTTTATTTTGACCAGAGAATAAAATAGCTTATTTGTGTATCTTGCTGAGCTCCACGGAGTCTTTCTATCTTTCACAGTATTAATTCGTTTAATTTCTTTAAGTCTTCCACGCACTCAATTCAATCAGTTCGATTGAGTGTTTCTACGTTTTAAGTGTTCTTACGTACAAAGGTTGATTGAGTCAAACCAATTCATAGACTCACACCTTGAGTTGGTTTGAGTTAGCCACCCGATCCTACAAGGTGCCTAAATGAAGAATTTAGTGTAACACGCCACTCGTAATCACGTAATAATCACTCACGTAGCATTAATTAATAACGTCTCACAGCGGAAGTGTAACAGTAATATCTTACTTGGGTGTCACATGCCATTACTCACCCATGCGAGTACAGAAGCATAATTAAAATTAAATAAGAAATAACACTGGTAATATATACATGTTCGTAGTGATAACGAGATACTAACCTATACATGAATCTAAACCAAAGATAATTTTTAACGACAAGAGAGCATCTAGGTATTCCCGACTGTATACAACATTATTAATACATTAACTAATATTCATCCTAATATAATACGATGTCTCATGCGGTAAATGAAACCCTAACTACCCGGGTCCCGCTCTTCGGCTTTAACGGTAGTCATCACCTGCACGCATGCCATAAAGGCTCAACCTTTAACGCTGAGTATGCTAGGCCTGGACCCTATTGGTCACTTAAGTCATTATTAATCGTCTTTGCATTAAATTCATTTCATGCGTTACCGGTTTACACTTCATATAGAAAATATAAAAACACAATTAAACATACAACAGTCATTACAAACTTACACATAACATAGTATTTCATCAGACAATAAAAACAGAGATGATATTTCACACAACGCTTGTTAACATCATCGCATATCACAACAGGTGCCCCCTGGGCCCTCCCATAACTCTTAACTTGGTTAGCTCTGTCGGGCGTCAGTTAGGACAACCCGAATAACTCACTTGAATGGTAGTCCTGTGTACACACGAGATGCCCAATCACATTGCCTGTTTAAAAGTGTCCATATTTTGTGAAATACCCCTAAATTAATTTAAATTAATTTAGGGGATTTCTTTTATTAAACCATAAGTAATACTATTAAAACTAATTTATTATATGGTATTATGAATTTATAATAAGATTTATAAGTCAATAAATTTTGGAAAAATTGTGAGACACTCCAATTATATTACAAAGATTTTAGAAATATTTAGAGCGTTGATTTAGATCATAAAAGTCAATATAAAATCATAGAAAACATAAAGCTTCTTAAGCCCTGCTAGGGTTGAATTTTTGAGAATGGTCAAACCAGCTCATGAAACCTATACCAATAAAAAGGTTATGGAAAACCAAGAAGATTGATAATAAGAATGTTAAAAACGGATCATCCTAGCCAAAGTTATGATATAATGAAGTTTAGAGCCTAAAATTTAGAGGTTTACTGACGTGGCTAGGGTTTTCTGACTCAGCCTCTGCCGCGGGAGTCGCGCCCAAGCCAGTTTTCCACAAAAAATGGCTAAGTATACTCAGCAACTATCAGATCATGTGCCCATCTTTAAACGAAAATAACTTTCATTCAACTCATTCAATTGTCGTAAAACCTTCACCATTCTCTTCTCCTTTTAACTTAGTTTTTAACCATCTATCAAGTTAAATCTAATTCACCTCACACAAAAAGTTATGTCGTCTCCAAGTTGCCTCCTCAGCCTGATGAACCCAGAAATCCAGATTTGTCAGGTAAAACGTCTGATTTTGCGCTAGCCATAACTCTCATGTTCTTGAGCCAAATTCATTGTTCTATAGCTCATTTTGTAGATCTCTAATCCCTCTCCAACGTTCCTTTTTACACCCAAGGTTGATTCTCAATCGGGTGAAAGATAAAGGCATCGAAAGTTGCCTCCCCGAGTTCTGGATACCTAGAAATCTGAAAATTTCAATTGAACAGGTAAACTTCGTCCTATCATATCATCTTCATTCGTGGGTGAAAATTCGCATTCTATAGCTTGTTTTAAAGATCTTTGATTCCTCTACAATTCTTATAAAGCAACCTCAAGCTAGTTCTCGGTCGTTTGGGAGATAGAAGCATCTAAAGTTCCCAACTTGTTTAGCACATAAAATCATAGTTTTCCAGAAAATCGAATTTGATTTTCATTGCCGGCGCATTTACAGTATGATTCCAACCAAATTCCACCATCTATGATGTTCGTTTTTGCATTCTCGTTCATTCCCTCTATCAATTTGACCAATTACGCAATACATTGAGAGAATTTGTAGAAATTCAAATCAGAAATGACATGAAACCTAACTCAACGAACCCAAAATCGATTTCTCTGTATCATGCACCATAGATCCTTAAATTGGTACCATTAGAATCGTTGTTGAATTTCGAATCCAATGAAACAAAAATCATCGAATTTGGCTCTTTAGATTGAGAGAAATTGAAGGATTCGTACTCGACATCATTTTGGGTTTGCTGATGAACTCGATCAATCTGGGCCGTCCGATCGTAGTTAGGAGAAACTGACGGCCGAGATTATAACGTGGGTAATTAGTAGTATATTAAGTATTATAAATTCCATAATAAAACCCTAACTTGATGAATTTATTTAATCGCCTTCCATAATGTATTTTGGGACAAAATTTTAACCATAGATTCCTTATAAAGTCTAGTTTATTTTTTTGTAAAGTAATATGGGTTTTGAGTTTTTGAACGTAAAATATAATTTTTGTATATTCTGAGTATTATGGATTTATTTAGATAATTAACAAAAACATTTGTATGAAATAAAAATTTTATAATATGTATAAAATATCATAGTTGCTATATATTAAATTTGAGCATTTTTGGACAAGAGGAAATAGGTCTAAAAATTGTAACTATGGAATTTTCATAAGTTATTTTATAATCTAAGATTTTTAATGTAATAACAATTAATGTATAGTTGATTAATGAACTTTATAGGTTGGGAATAATATATAAGACTAAACCAACATATAATACAGAATTGTAATAAATATTTTTAGGTATAAACTTTAAGTGAATATATGTATACATATATATATATATATACCAAAAATAAAATAGTAACTTAGGTTAAATCAAGGAATTTACTTAATCTACATTTATATTAAATATATAATGGAAGTTAATATACTTTAAATATATAATATGAAACTAAAGAAAATACTTTATTTTATAAACCATATATTGGATGTGGATATGTGTAAAATTTAATAGAGATAATTAGAATATGCTAGATGTAGAGTTCGCTGAGTCTTAGATAATTAGAATATAGTTATTTCAAGATGAAAAGTAATTTAACATCTTAACAACAAGATTATACATGGTTTAATGTAATTAAAGTCATTCTGAACTAAAGATAAGATAATTGAGTTTAGTAGTGCAGTTAAAGTTATAATAAGATGCATCTACAATACTCCGATTCCAATATACAAGATGTAGAGCCTAATTAAGTTGAGGGGAAGATTTAGTCATAATGGGTTATCTAGTGGATATTGATAAAATACATAATCATTACCTTGTGAAATGATAGTATAGTATTCTAAGATTTGTTGAATAAAATAAAATGCACTTATGATATAAGGTCTTAAATGTGAGAATTACGGTTAAGTATTAGTAAAGTGGATTGAGTGGAACAATTAACAAGTGCTAGTAAAATACATTCCTTGATCTTACAACCTTGGGCTATACAACATTCTAAATAAGTCAAGGTTATACATAACATTTAAGTGAGGGCTTAAAATACAATTGAGACTTAGAAATGAGAGTGAGGAATTTATTTGAGTTAAAATTAGGATACAAGTTATTGATGATAGACTACCTTTAATCTTCCTCAGTGTTGTTGAATGTTTGCAAGAGTCTACTAGAACTGCTACAGCGTTAATCAGGTGTGATTTCTCGTACTCAGATACTTTTGTTAACCTAATTATGAGATGTTTTTGGAAAAACGCTAACTGAGCTGAAATGAATTTCAAAAGAGAAACTGTTTGTGTGACTAACTCGCTTGATGTGGCTAACTAAGCCTTGAATGTACCACTTACATGGTCATTGGTTCCTTTTCTGGTTGTCTCATTAGACATTAACTGCTGAGGGTTTACGTCTCTGCACTCTGTAGGACTGAGTGTTTTGGTATTGCACTTGTGCAGTTAATAATCTAGTGGGAATATGGGAAAATGTCAATCTTGGTAAACTCTTCTTTGGACTCTGGATATCGTTCCATCCATGAGCTGAGTCTTTTATTGTGACGTGCGCGCGTTTTCAGTGGTAAACAGTGAGAGGCTGTATATCCCCTGTCCAAAACGACGTGTAAAGTGAGGGACTGTATATCCCCTGTCCAAAAAGGACGTGGTAAACAGTGAGGGCTGTATATCCCCTGTCCTAAAAGGACGGTGGGGGCCATCTCTCCCAGTTGGTTTTATTCCACTCTTGAGTTGTTGGTTCTTCGATCTCTTCTTTCATTCCTAGTCCTTGTGACTACTTGGGTCTTTCTACTCCTAATTGGAACTGAATCTAACACAAGCAATGGATGTTCACTAACTTATGGTGTGGATTCTTCTAACTGACTAACTTTGCCTTCCTGTTATTTATCTTTATTTTTAACTTATTACCTTTAACTTGGTGATTTTGTGGTGCTTCATTCTTCTGTTTTTGTTTATGAGTTTGGTTTCAAAATATTGTTTATTTTAGGAGTTATGCTTTAAATGTTTTGCTTTGTAGAATCGTACCAGTTCCATTCCAGGGAACTGACTCACCCCTCCCGGGGTGGGCTGCTTGGTTTCATCTTGCAGGTACGAATTGTTATACAGGTGGCCACGAAGAGTATGAGTGATTGGGATGGGAATTAGGATTTGTGGAGAGTTGTTGTTTTGCTATTATTGTAATTATGTTATGTTTTCTCAAGTTCAGACTGTAACATTTGTAATAATATATTGGGTGAGGTTTTGTACTTGGTGTTTGGAACCCGATGATCTGTAATTGCCATTAGAGATTTTATTCCACTGTATTTATTTTAAATAGGGGCATTACAGAAATTGGTATCAGAGCGTAGTTACGCTCTGAACCCGGGAAAACAAGCGGAGTGAAATACTTAGAATATAGGTGCACTTAAACTAGGGAATTGGGGTAGAATTGGGAAGTGAGGACTCCAGTAAGGCACGACTCCTAACCCTTGTTGGATTTTTGAATGATTCATTTATACACTTTTCTTTTTATGAGTGTTTGTTGAGAATGGTGTGTTGTTATACCGTTCGAACATTAAACTACAGTAAAAATATAAGTTTGGAACATCGTATATTGGGTACGATAAGCTTTTGGTTGGGATAAATCATATATTGAGCTATTTTGCAAAAGCCTACTTATGGAGAATTCATTGCTAAAAATACAATCCTTTAAAAGCTAGTACACTTGTTCCTAGAACTTTAAAGAATACCTTTGGTTGAAAATTGTGTACAAATGGAGTTTTGAATATCTAAGTGATAAGTACTTCAATTTCTTTAAAGCTTGAAAATAAATCTCAAGAACTACTTGGTTCAAATTATTGCCTAAAGACAATGTTTAAGATAAATCTTAAGTCTAGAAAATTATTAAGCTAACAAAAACTAGTAGCATATTAAAAAAGATCAACATCTAAACCTGTAAACTACTAAAACTCTATGTTAACTTTAGAAAGAAAACACCTAAACCTAACACCCTACGGGAAGTGCCTGGTGCGACAAACTCTAGTCCGAAAGTAGTGGGGGTGCACACCCACTTCTAGAAGTCTAAGGGCTAGACAAGCCTTGTCATCTAACCGGAAATAATTTTTCTATGGAAGTGATGCATTATGTTGAACTTGAAGAGATTGGTGGTAAGACGTTACCATCATGAAATCTTGAGCAAGGCATATTTCATTACTAGCCACAATGAACAATTCAAAATTTATACCTTAAGATCAAGTATTAAATTCATACATGAAAAGGGTTTATTGAGTTAAATCTTTGGTGAAAATACCTATATATGGAGGAAAGGGATTTATATTTGGGAACTCCAAGGTAGAACATCTACCCCTTGGTGAATATAAAAACCATTAGAGAAAGTTACTTAAAGATTGAGTGAAGAGAAAGGTAATACTAAACTAAATATCATTGATCCTTAAATACTTGGAGTATTGAGCATCTAGTGGAAAAACTGAGAGTTACTTAAATATTGGAAGTTCTCATGCTTAATTGGAAGTTTAACATTATACATATATAAAATTTTTAAGTCACACTAAGAGTGAGATTTACGAAAAGCCACCATTATCTAAGAGAGTACTAAGATTTGATGATCAGAGAAATACTTACATAGAACAAACCTTAAGAAAAATAATTATCAAGAGTGAGTGATTTTTCGCTAGACTATTTCATTTAACTTAAAATTTATATATAGAGTTCCTACCTTAAAAAAATCAATCTTAAGATAAAGAAATCAGATTTTGGAGCTACATTTTAAGTAATAAGAACCTTCTAAAACTCTACCTCGTGGGAAATTATATAAATATATATAATAAGTAAATTTTATGAAGTAAATACTTAATGACCATCTAAAATACTATGGTTGATTATAAAAAAAAGAAAACAATTTGAAATTGGAAAGGTCACATAAAATATATTTTATATAAGGAATCTCATGAAACTAAATTAAAAGGTATATAATATGAATTTTTAACGTATGGTTGGCTAATAAATCTTTGAATATAATTTTGAAAGATCATCTACGATTATTATATGATATGGAATTTATTTTAAATTACTCAAATATGTTACACCTGATTTATAGCTTGATTAATATAATTGATATGTTAAAATAGCATAAATAGCATATTTGCGTACCTTAGGTGAAATACCCCAAATCTTTATATGTTGTTTAAATACTAAAATATGGTATAATAAGGCTAAAAAGTGCCTTAGAAACATTAGTGAACAATTTAAACTATAGAAAACACTATAAAATACCATAAAGGCAATTAGAGCAAAAATGTGCTCTAAGCTTGGGATAACCTTGGTTTAGACTCTAAGAGCCTACCAAGACCTTATTTACATGTTAACAAACATGTTAAATCAATTACCAAAGAAAACCAAGCTTGAAACAAGTTAAAACACAAAATGTGCTTTAAGGAGTCTAAAAGCACATTTTTAAAAAATTGTTTGTAAATGGGTTTGAATGGCTAAATGTCCATCATTACTCTTTAATCAACATTTGTACTACTTATTATCACATTAGGAGGTCTAAATCAATGAGAAATCAAAAATTTCACAATTAAGTGCCTTGTTTAGTGAATAGTAACCAAATAGTGCTAGTTTAAGACTTTAGTCAATATAAGTCAACTAAATGGTCAACAAAGACCATAAAACACCCCATTTGACTAAGGGGGCCGGTTTTCAAGGGTGGCTCACCACACTTACTTAACTAAATAATGAAGAAAGTAAAAACATTATTCACCTTTTCACTTAAATATCTTTCAAACTTACCTCTCTCTTCATTTTCTACTTCCTTTCTCATTTCCCACCGTCTTCATCCTCTCCTCCCTTCTCCATTACGGTTTTGCTACAGCACACACACTATCTCCATCTTCCATTGCTAATATCTCCTAGCTCCATGTACCAAAATTAATTCTAAGACCACCATTCTCTTAGTTTAGTCAAGCTCTACATTCTTGTCTTTTCAAAACTCCAAAACCTCCATTTCGGTGCCAAGGGGAATCACCATGGAAGGAGCTTGAGCTCATCTTTTTACACCTTATTGTTCTCCTTTGCTTCAGGGTAAGGAAACTCAAAGAAAAACTTCATTTCCTCTTGTTTTCATATGTGACCGAAATCACCTTCTTCATGGTGTTTTCTTTTGCTCATTCTGAGCACATTCCAATCTTCAAAGGACTAGGTGGAGTCCTCTCTTGCTACTTAATCCAATTCTCATTCAATTCTAAGGTAAAACATTCATTTATGTGTTTTAAAACATTGTATAACCTAAGGTTTATTAATGAGTATAAGCATGAAGCTTAATGCTCATTATCTTTACTTGTGTATGGATAAGGTTGACAAGTGATCAAGTTCCTTGCTAATTTTCTATCCAAAGAAACAAGAAAGAAGTTTGGAAGGAAAAGAGGTAAACAAACTAACCTAATGTGCTTTAGGAAAATTGAACTTTAAATACTTATTAAACTACCTAAGGAGCCAATGACAAATGAGCTAGAAAATATCCTCAAAGAGGCTATTAAAGGCATATGAAATGATGTGTGTAATTGCAGGTCAAAGGCAAATATTATGTGGGAAATTTAGTGTTTATGGTTTATGCAATTTAAGGGCCTACGAGCCATGCAATTTAAAGGCCTAAGTGCCAATCAATTTAAATTATGCACTATATTGTGATGTAGTGTAGTTTAAGGCTTAGATGTGTGTAGAGAACATTTTTATGTGAATAAATATTCTTGAGTGTTTAAAGGTGAAAATCCTTGTGTTTTGGGTGTAAGGAAATACTAACAAAGCTATGTCAAATTTTGAGTAGAAAGAAAGGGAATAAAGATGTTCTAGGTGTTAAAATGCATGGGCATTGTCTTGAGGAATCTAGTGTTCATTAGGTGATGACGATACATCAAAGTCATGGTGGAAAGTAGTTAAGACTAGAGACAATTGTTGAACAAGAAAAGAATTGTGGTTGTGAGAGTATAAGTGTGTATTGGACGAAAAATAGAAAGAGCTTGTGTAATAGAGGTTTTTGAGTAAGAATAAAGCTTAAGGAGTAGAGGTAGTATAAATAAGGTAACATTTTGGTTAGATGGTGTTGTTGGCATAAAACTACCATTTAGAAAACTTAAGGAAAAATATCACAAGTGTTGGTGAATTTTGTAAGGAATTGAGTGATGGGTTTAGACAAGCAGTTAGAAGAGGTTTAAGGTGCCAAATTAGTGTTAAAACACGGTTGGATTTATGTAGGAACATTGGGAGAACATTAGGTTTGGATTGGAGGTTGAAAAGTGGCTGAAAAAAAAAGTTTTGTAATGATCCTGGAGTGGTCCGGGTTTGCAAATTGGTACCTAAACCCGGACCACCCCAAAAACATACCCGAGGATACAATTCTGTATGTGGCCCGGGTTTGTATCTTGGTACATAAACCTAGACCAGGTGAAAATGTAGGCAGATAATCTTGCGATGAGTTGGTCCGGGTTTGTAACCTCGGACACAAACCCGGACCGCCCTAAAAGTGTTCCAGAAAGTGTTTGTAGGCATTTCCAAGGTGGGGACTTGAATGTTAATGATAATGTATGATTGTTAGGACTTGTTTGGTGACTTTTAATGACCATTAGGATGGTGAGTAAGTATGGGTTAAGCGTGAAAGAAATAATATAATTATGTGAAGTAATTAACTAACTAGAAGTCAAGTATGGTAATTAACCGACGTTACTAAATGTGTATAGGAGTTGCCTACGGTGGAAACCAATCGAAGCAGGGACCAAGGTATGGTTTTCTTGCAGTCTGTTGCCTACCGGTTTACACCGGTTGTGTGTTGTTTATTTTTTGTGTGTTTATGACCTTGTAAGACTTAAGTCATGTAATGAGTTTACAGTTTTAATATTATTGTGTTGGTAAGTTATGCCTCATCTCCCTTGTGTGTGTCTAACTAGACCTAACCACTTGCTTGTGAATTAACTTAGTAAGTTTCAATAATGAGACTTCTAACAAGTGCTAACGGGGGAAGTGAGGAGTCCGGTCGTTCCGGCCACGTGTGTGAGTGTGGGAGTCGATGTCATAACCGGTTCGATTCTCTTTGTATGTTATGGCTGGTTTCTCTTTTGGTTTCCAACCTCCCTTTAGCTTATCCAAGGCTATTTTACTGACTCACGTCAGGCCTCAGGGGCATACTATGTTCGGTGTGCTTGGATTACTATATCCGACGCACCTATGGGTTAAATTAACCGTTCATCTAACAGGACGGTAACGATTTATGTAACGAGCTTAGCATGAGTTTGGCAGCAATCTCTAGGCTCTCCGGGTGAACTGACTATGTTTTGGTTCGGTTCCTAATGAGAACCGTACTTGTTATGTTATGTGTTTATGATGTGATGCAATTCTTATTGCTATGTTATGTAAATTTTATGTTTAAAATCAATGCCATGTTATCATGACAATTGGTTGCATGTATCCCGGTAGTCGATGGGCTGCACGTGAGCCATACCAGCCATGAGTTGCTGAGGCCCTTTGGGGCACCATATTGTTTTTCCTATGTTGCTGGATGAGGATCGAAGAGGCGGAGTGGCTCTAGATTCTAGGTTTTATGAAATACTTTTGATGGTTTTGGATGTTCGGACCCGGGATGCGTCTGTGCTCCCGTGGCGGTATATTTTGGTTCCGTTGTTATTATAGTGGCGGTGTATTGACCGCTATACAGTTATGAATGTAAATATTAACACTCGGTAATGTTGATTATGTATTTATGGTTATTGGTTCTATGCTCGGGAGTCTGATCATCAGACCGGTACAATTTGTATGTATTCTGCCTTGTTAGCCACGTAGGTGGCTAACGGCATGTAGAACCAACCCGTTTAGTTATTGTTCTAGTTGTTTATTTCTGCTGCGATTTCGATTAGTTGTTAATTGTGTAGTAGGGGGTGTTACAAAAAGTGGTATCAAAGCGAAGTATCGCTCTGATGACTAGAATACCGAGCTTAGGAATATACCGAGTTAGGAAATCTAGCAATAGTTATTTAAATGAGCAGTTATGGAAAGGTTAACCACTAACTAAGTGTGGAAATGCCTTATTGTCGGGAAGATGTTGCAACCGTTGGACCGATAAGTTTGAAAGCATGATGCTAATGAATGTTCGTGTGAATTCAGATGTCAGGTAGACCACGTGGTAGAGGCCGTGGGCGCGGCATTGGTGATACCGGGAACCAGGGAGAGAATACTACGGCACAAGTCATGGCCGATGCTGTAGCGGCCGTCGTAGCCCAGATGGTCCCGCAGTTGGTAGCTGCGATGCAGCAGGGGCAACAGCCCGATGTTCAACCACCACCGCCACCCCACGAGAGACCAACTAGGTCAAGGCGTTGGCAGACCTGAGACCACCGTCGTTTAGTGGGGAGACCGACCCTAGTAAGTTGGAGGCGTACATCTCCGAGATGAAGACCGCCTACGAGACCTCGAATGTGCCTGCTGAGGTCAAGGTCCGTCTTGCCGCTTACTACCTGAAGGGTTAGGGTTCAGCACAGAGTTGGTGGAAGCTGGTACGGGAGGGCAGAGTTGTTGATCCTACCTTTCAGTGGAGGGAGTACACGGCTCTGCTGCGAGCCAAGTACTACCCGATACATGTGCAAGAGGCGAAGCGCCTTGAGCTGGAGAGCCTGAGGCAGGGGGATAAGATGTCGGTAGACGAGTACTACCCCGCCTTCATCGGCCTTATCCACCTGCTACCAGATCTGGGTTACTCAGATCGGATACTGGTAAACCGTTTTTACAACGGACTCAGCTACCGCCTACGCTACAGAATGAGGCCAACTGGATATACTACCTTGTAGGTAATGGAACAACAGTGTGATGTGAATTAGTATGTATAATGTGTGAATGTGACTATGAGTTTGATTTGCGGGGCATAACTAACACCCTAAATATAGGAGTGCTATCATGCCGCTGCAATAGTAGAGATTACTGTCCGTTTGAGGGATGAGGAGAATGCGCATAAGTGCAAGGCTTCGAGCGAGGGTCAGGTCACCCAAGGGTACGGGGGAGGAAAGAATAAGAAACCTTATCCCCAGTCCTAGAAGGGCCAACAACAGGGTGGCAAAGGCCAAGCCCAGACCACCACTACTGAGGAGCCACTACAGCTCACATATGCCTATGCGACAAACCCCTACGCTCTCACCCGCCCAAGGGTAACTACTGAATCTGTGTACCAAGTTTAAATGTGTGTTGATGTGTTATGAAGTGTGTACTGATAGTGTAATGTTGTAGCAGCAAGCACGGGCTCTGGACCAGAGCGCCACTATTACTGTAAGTGGTGCAACGGAGACCACCCCGACAAGGACTGCAAGGGAAACGATGTGCAGTGTCGTTACCGCTAGAAGATGGGGCACCGCGACTACGAGTGCTACCGAAACCCCAATGGTAGGAACTACAGGCCAAAAGGGCAATGGAACGAAAGGCCGCCGCGACCACCGAAGGCCCGAAAGCGACTAACCAGCAATCCTCTAATAAGGGGAACATGAACTCCTAGAAGGGGAAGGGGTCGGCATCCGGCAAGGCCGCCCTGAATGTGGTAGACCGGTTTGAGGCTGCAGGACCCTCTTCTAGACCAGGTACAACCTTAACCGATGAGTGAAATAATTGACAGCTTACCGCATTTCATGCATGAGTGTTAGCAAGTCTAAATGAACAACTATATGAGTGAAAAGTTAAAGTATAATGTATAATTTACCTAAGTTAGAAAATTCTAAAGTTTAGGAACCTTCAATTAGTTATCCAATCCCACCCACACCATACCCTGAAGAAACCACCATCAGCATCACCGATTTCCCGATGGAGCAATGTCAGGTCATCTAGCCAGGTATGATATTATTAAATGGATACCTGACACCCGAAGCACAAATCCACATCATCCGACGATGCGACGAACTGGGAGCAACACCTGGAGGTTTCTACACACCCGAATACCCGAATGGATCAAAGATGAAGTAGAAGATGATGTGCATGGGTAAGGACTGGAATCCTTACTCCACGACATATCAAGATGTGCGAGCTGAAGACTGAGCAACTGTACCAAAAATACGTGGGGAGTTCCTTGCGGTTGTTAACCACACCGTGGGAATTGCTCAGCAAGTTGAGTCGGATCCAATTCCGAGTGTTAAAGCAGATTTGTGTATTGTGAACTTCTATCAGAAAGGGGGACGGTTAGGTCTACACCAAGATAAGGACGAAACACCCGAGTCTCTGAGTAAGGGAGTACCCGTGGTGTCTTGGTCCATTGGTGATACCGCAGTATTTGTATATAGCAAGCAAAAGCGTGCTGATCTCGCAAAGAAGTTGGTGTTGAAGTCAGGAGATGTGTTAATCATGGGTGGGCAGTCAAGGATGTTATATCACGGTATCAAGAGATCAACTGAATACCACACCTTCGACAGTAATCAATGCCACACACATGAAACCTGGACGTTTAAATTTGACATTTCGGCAGTTTTAAGCCTTGTGTAACCATGTAATGGATGAAGCCAGTTGTATGTTAAGGATGTTATGTATATGTTAGTTATGTTGACAGTGTAAACCAACCTATGGTGTAAAGAGTATGTTAATGAATAAAGAGGCGTCGTTTTGGAGTATATCAACCGTATTGTTACTGTGTACTTACGAGTTTGTGAACTGAATTAGGATGTGCACTCGGGAAGGGAGGTATACTGGGAGTGTGTAATGAGGCTGAAGCCGGCAAGAGCGGCACCATCCTCACCGGTACCTTTCCTGTCAATGGCATGGACGCATCGATCTTGTTCGACTCTGGAGCCTCACATACCTTTGTTTCGCTTTCATTTGCGAAGAGGCTGGGGTTAGACGGTGAAGAGATGCCTGACTTCCTAGTCACTCTCCCGTCGAGAGAACGGATCAAGTGTACCCGCTATCACCAAGGTGCTATTGTACGAATCAGAGATGAAGAGTTTCTAATCGACATGATAGAGTTCGACGGACTTGGATTTGATGTTATTGTGGGGATGAACTGGTTGGAGCAGCACAGGGGTCGAATCCTATGCGCCGAGCATCGACTGCTTCTTCGGAGCCCGACTGGGGTCATTTCATACTGCCAGAGGCCCAGGGAGCCTTCGACTCAGATTATCTCCGCTATGTGTATGTACTGGGAGTTGCGAAAGGTGAGTGATGTATACCTCTGCTATGTCCAGGACATAGAGAGATCCTGAGTTTAGCCCAGATGTGCCACTTGTGTCGGAGTTTCCTGATGTTTTTCCTAAGGAACTACCGGGCATGCCGCCAGCACGGGAAGTTGAGTTTGAGATTGAATTGGTGCCGGGAACTGGACCAATAGCGAAGGCGCCCTACCGTATGGCTCCAGCTGAAATGACAGAGCTCAAGGAGCAGCTGAGAGACCAACTCCACAAGGGATTTATTCACCCGAGCATTTCACTATGGGGAGCGCCGGTCCTCTTCATGAAGAAGAAGGACGGTAGTCTCCGCCTCTGCATCGACTACAGGGAGCTGAATGCAATGACGGTGAAGAACCGTTATCCTTTACCCCGTATTGACGGCTTATTTGACCAGTTGAAAGGAGCATCAGTGTTCTCCAAGATCGACTTATGATCCGGCTACCATCAGATTGCTATTCGAGAGGGCGACATTGAGAAGACCGCATTCCGAACCAGATACGGTCATTACGAGTTCACGGTCATGCCGTGTGGGTTATCCAATGCACCAGCCAAGTTTATGGATTTAATGAACCGCTTGTTCTGAGGTCAGTTGGACAAGCCGGTAGTAGTCTTCATCGACAATATCCTTGTGTATTCGAAATCGAGAGGTGAGCATGAAAGCCACCTGAGAAGTGTGTTGTAGACATTGAGACAGAATCAGTTGTATGCCAAATTCTCTAAGTGTGAATTCTGGTTGAACCAAGTTTCATTCCTCGGTCATGTTATTTCCGAGGCTGGGATCGCTATTGATCCGGCCAAGATAGATGCAGTGCGCACCAGGCCTAGGCCGAAGACAGTTACCAACATTCAGAGCTTCCTCGGTCTGGCAGGATATTACAGGAGGTTTGTGAAGGACTTCTCCAGTGTCTCGAAGCCGATGACTTCCTTGATGAAGAAGGATGCACCATTCGAGTGGACAGACGACTGTGAGAGTTCTTTCCAGAGTCTCAAGGATGCTCTGGCATCTACACCAGTCCTGACTATACCAGACGGTACAGATGATTTTGAGGTCTACTGCGACGCATCCGGAAGAGGTATGGGTTGTGTATTGATGCAACATGGGAAGGCCATAGCATACGCCTCCTGACAGCTGAAGAAGCATGAAGAGAACTACCCTACCCACGACTTAGAATTGGGTGCCATTGTTTTCGCTTTGAAGATATGGCGACATCATTTGTATGGGGTAAACATGGCAATCTATTCTGACCACAAGAGTTTGAAGTACTTGTTCACTCAGAAGGAGTTGAACATGAGGCAAAGAAGGTGGGTCGAGTTTCTAAACGATTACGACATCAACCTGCAGTATAAAGAGGGTAAGGCAAATGTGGTAGCTGACGCACTGAGTCGCCGAGCACACTCTCTCCATTCACTAGTCTCTCATTCTAGCTTGGTTGAAGAGGTGCAGAGTGCTCAGATGATAGATCAGTATATGTTAGAGATCAGGCAGAAGCTTATTAATGGCACATTCGAGGGTCAGAAGTATGATTTCTGACTCCACGATGATGACTTGATTAGGCTGAATGGTCGACTGTGTATTCCGAGGAGTAGCGCTGAGCTAAAAGAGCACATACTGAGTGAATCCCACTGTCCTACGACTTTGATTCACCCCAGAGCTTCAAAGATGTACAAGGATATGAAATGTTATTTTTGGTGGGCTGGTATGAATTAGGATGTAAATGATTATGTTGTGAGGTGTCTCACTTGTCAGAAAGTCAAGTTTAAGCACCGACGGCCTGGTGGTATGGTACAGCTAATGCTAGTGCCTGAGTGGAAGTTTCATGATATCTCCATGGACTTCGTAGTAGGGCTTCCGCCTACAAGGGGAGGTCTGAATATGATTTGGGTCGTTGTTGACCGACTGACCAAGGTGGCCCGATTCATACCGATGAAGGACACCTGGAAAGTGGCGAGGCTAGCAGAGCTCTTCGACCGAGAGATTGTACAGCACCATGGGGTACCGAAGACTATCGTGTCTGATAGGGATACCAGATTCCTCTAGAGGTACTGGAGAACTACACGGGAAGCGCTTGGTACCGAGCTGAAGCTAAGTACAGCGTTCCACCCACAGACAGATGGTCAAAGTGAGCGCACCATCCAGACACTTGAGGATATGTTACGTGCATGTGCACTTGACTTTCAGACCAGCTGGATTGATAAGTTACATCTGATTGAATTTAGCTACAACAACAGTTACCATTCTTCGATCAAGATGTCTCCCTTCCAGGCTTTGTACTGTAGACCATGCCGCACGCCATTATGTTGGGATGAGTCGATTGAGACGGTCATTATAGGACCAGAGTACCTGGAACAAGTACAAGCTGAAGTATGTCAGATCCGAGCTAACATGAAGGCAGCTCAGGATAGGTAGAAGTCATATGCCGATGTGCGCAGAAGTGACCTGGAGTTCGCCGTAGGCGATCAGGTATTTCTTAGAGTATCCCCCATCAAGGGAGTATTTCGTTTTGGCCAGAAAGGCAAGTTGAGCCCAAAATATGTGGGGCCTTATGTTGTGACGGAGCGGATAGGCCCGGTAGCTTACATGCTAGATTTACCTGCTGAGCTGGGCAAGGTACATGATGTATTTCATGTGTCCCAGTTGAAGAAATATATGCCTCATCTGTCTCATCTACTTCAGCCTGAAAGGCTAACGTTAGAGCCGACCATGCGATCAGTGGAGACTCCCGTATGGATTCTGGACACTAAGACTCGAGACACTCGCCATAAGTCTGTGAGACTGGTGAAGGTCCTCTGGTCTAACCAGGAAGTTGAGGAGGCCACTTGGGAGCTAGAAGATAAGATGAAGGTGAAGTACCCGTCGTTGTTTACTTCTTAGTATTTGTATGTATAGGGTACGGAGCGTACCTCTATTTTAAGGGGGGTAGAACCGTTTCGGTTATGTACGTTCGGCATGCGTTGGAGTGCATTGCCTATGTTGTGGAACGACTATGTACGTTCGGCATGCATTGTAGTGCAGTGCCTATGTTGTGGTATTGCAGACCTTAGTGTCTAAGTGATGTTTTGTTACCGATACTTTGTGTCCGATATCATGTAAAGAATGTTTTTTTGGAAGTGTTGTTTTAATAAGTGATCCTTGTGTGCTAAGATTGAAATTGCGTAGTGAACTTTGGGGACAAAGTTCTTTTAAGGGGGGTAGATTGAAATACCCCAAACCTTTATATGTTGTTTAAATACTAAAATATGGTATAATAAGGCTAAAAAGTGTCGTAGAAACATTAGTGAACAATTTAAACTGTAGAAAACACTATAAAATACCATAAAGGCAATTAGAGCAAAAATGTGCTCTAAGCTTGGGATAACCTTGGTTTAGACTCTAAGAGCCTACCAAGACCTTATTTACATGTTAATGAACATGTTAAATCAATTACCAAAGAAAACCAAGCTTGAAAACAAGTTGAAACACAAAATGTGCTTTAAGGAGACTTAAAGCACATTTTTGAAAATTTGTCTTGTAAATGGGTTTTGAATGGCTAAATGTCCATCATTACTCTTTAGTCAACATGTGTACTACTTAGTATCACATTAGGAGGTCTAAATCAATGGGAAATCAAAAATTTCACAATTATGTGCCTTGTTTAGTGAATAGTAACCAAATAGTGCTAGTTTAAGACTTTAGTCAATATAAGTCAACTAAATGGTCAACAAAGACCATAAAACACCCCATTTGACTAAGGGGGCCGGTTTTCAAGGGTGACTCACCACACTTACTTAACTAAATAAGAAGAAAGCAAAAAGTAAGTAAAAACACTATTCACCTTTTCACTTAAATATCTTTCAAAGTTACCTCTCTCTTCATTCTCTTCTTCCTTTCTCATTTCCCACCGTCATCCTCTCCTCCCTTCTCCATTACGGTTTGGCTACAGCTCACACACTATCTCCATCTTCCATTGCTAATATCTCCTAGCTCAATGTACCAAAATTAATTCCAAGACCATCATTCTCTTAGTTTAGTCAAGCTCTACATTCTTGGCTTATCAAAACTCCAAAACCTCCATTTCGGTGCCAAGGGGAATCACCATGGAAGGAGATGAGCTCATCTTTTTACACCTTATTGTTCTTCTTTGCTTCAAGGTAAGGAAACTCAAAGAAAAACTTCATTTCCTCTTGTTTTCATATGTGACCGAAATCACCTTCTTCATGGTTTTTTCTTTTGCTCATTCTTAGCTCATTCCAATCTTCAAAGGACTGGGTGGAGTCCTCTCTTGCTACTTAATCCAATTCCCATTCAATTCTAAGGTAAAAAATTCATTTATGTGTTTTAAAACATTGTATAACCTAAGGTTTATTAATAGTATAAGCATGAAGCTTAATGCTCATTATCTTTACTTGTGTATGGATAGAAAGTTGACAAGTGATCAAGTTCCTTGCTAATTTTCAATCCAAGGAAACAAGAAAGAAGTTTGGAAGGAAAAGAGGTAAATAAACTAACCTAATGTGCTTTAGGAAAATTGAACTTTAAATACTTATTAAACTACCTAAGGAGCCAATGGCAAATGAGCTAGAAAACTATCCTTAAAGAGGCTATTAATGGCATATGAAATGATGTGTGTAATTGCAGATCAAAGCCAAATATTATGTGGGAAATTCAGTGTTTATGGTTTATGCAATTTGAGGGCCTAAGAGCCATGCAATTTGAGGGCCTAAGTGCCAAGCAATTTAAAATATGCACTATATTGTGATGTAGTGTAGTTTAAGGCTTAGATATGTGTAGAGAACATTTTTATGTGAATAAATTTTCTTGAGTGTTTAAAGGTGAAAAACCTTGTGTTTTGGGTGTAAGGAAATACTAACAAAGCTATGTCAAAATTTGAGTAGAAAGAAAGGGAATTAAGATGTTCTAGGTGTTAAAATGCATGGGCATTGTCTTGAGGAATCTAGTGCTCATTAGGTGATGATGATACATCAAAGTCATGGTGGAAAGTAGTTAAGACTAGAGACAATTGTTGAACAAGAAAAGAATTGTGGTTGTAAGAGTATACGTGTGTATTGGAGGAAAAATAGAAAGAGCTTGTGTAATTGAGGTTTCTGAGTAAGAATAATGCTTAAGGAGTAGAGATAGTATAAATAAGGTAACATTTTGGTTAGATGGTGTTGTAGGCATAAAACTACCACTTAGAAAACTTAAGGAAAAATATCACAAGTGTTCGTGAATTTTGTAAGGAATTGAGTGATGGGTTTAGACAAGCAGTTAGAAGAGGTTTAAGGTGCTAAATTAGTGTTAAAACATGGTTGGATTTATGTAGGAACATTGGGAGAAGGTTAGGTTCGGATTGGAGGTTGAAAAGTGGCTTAAAAACAAAGTTCTGTAAAGATCCTGGAGTGGTCCGAGTTTGCAAATTGGTACCTAAACCCGGACCACCCCAAAAACATACCTGAGGATTCAATTCTGTATGTGGTCCGGGTTTGTATCTCGGTACATAAACCCGGACCAGGTGAAAATGTAGGCAGATAATCTTGCGATGAGTTGGTCCGGGTTTGTAACCTCGGACACAAACCCGGACCACCCTAAAAGTGTTCCAGAAAGTGTTTTTAGGCATTTCCAAGGTGGGGACTTGAATGTTAATGATAATGTATGATTGTTAGGACTTGTTTGGTGACTTTTAATGACCATTAGGATGGTGAGTAAGTGTGGGTTAAGCGTAAGCGTGAAAGAATATATAATTAATTATGTGAAGTAGTTAACTAACTAGAAGTCAAGTACGGTAATTAACCGACGTTACTAAATTTGTATAGGAGTTGCCTACGGTGGAAACCAATCGAAGCAGGGACCAAGGTATGGTTTTCTTGCAGTCTGTTGCCTACCGGTTTACACCGGCTTGTGTGTTGTTTGTTTTTCTGTGTGTTTTTGACCTTGTAAGACTTAAGTCATGTAATGAGTTTACAGTTGTTAATATTATTGTGTTGGTAAGTTATGCCTCATCTACCTTGTGTGTGTCTAACTAGACCTAAACACTTGCTAGTGAATTAACTTAGAAAGTTTCAATAATGGGACTTCTAACAAGTGCTAAGGGGGAAGTGAGGAGTCCGGTCGTTCCGGCCACGCGTGTGAGTATGGGAGTCGATGTCATAACCGGTTCGATTCTCTTTGTATGTTATGGTTGTTTTCTCTTTTGGTTTTTGTTATACCTAAAATTTTGACCCCCTGGTTAGGGTCTACGAGGTACTGGTGTTGTGAGAGGCATTTTAATCAAGCGGTGAGGGATCCCGGCCCGATCGGCACGTTCCATGGCATGGGGAGCAGCTTCGTCACTTTCAGGGGCGTTTTCGTAATCTTTAAAGGCTCCTAAGACCTCTTGTAAGCTTTTTCTCTCCTCCAAAGGATGCCCAAATCAGCTTGAAACGCTTTGATATTTTAACCCATGATAGAGGATGACATTTTAAGCATAATGGCGTTGGAATTTTGATTTTTCGAATTTCCAATAATTTTCTAGCAATTTCTGATTGAATCTGACGAGAAATTGAATTTAAAAATATTCCAATGTCCAAAAAATTCGATTCCACTTTAGAAAATTCGGAAATATCATCCTTTACCCATGTGTAAAATTTCATAATCAAATTCCTTTTGGAAGCCCTTGAGCTAAAACGTCGGTAAATCTCGGTTTTTACCGGATTTTTCTATTAAGGAAGCCTATATAAGGAACCTTATCCCATGATCATAGAAGAACCTCAAGAACCCTAGACTCTCAAAGAAGGGCAGCCGTCTCTCTCTCTCCACGTTTTGAACTCCAGAGCCACAGTCAAACACCGAAATCTCACCGAAATCAACACCAAAACACATTTTTCAACTCCCACAACATCATCCATCATCAAACCCTCACCAAAACAGCACCAAAACGTGAAGAACATCAAGAACAGCAAGGAGTCAGAAGCTCGGTTCGAAGTTCTTCCGGATCCGCCATCAACGAGGCCTCCGAAGAATCCCGACGTGAAGAAACACCACGAATCTGAAGGTAAAACAGGTTGCAATTCTACTTTTCTAACTCTCCACGACCTTACTAACTCTCTGTCAAATTTTGGGTTCAAACTAACCTTTTTACGCTTCTGTATTGCTAATTACTTTTATTTCTGCCTTGTTACTTGTTCGTCAAGTTTCGTACATAATTCGACTTCAAACTGCAATCTTTCAATTACTAACGAATTGTACACCTTTCAGGCTACACGTGCATAAATTTTGAGCCGAAAACACCTTCGGGAACCACCATAAAACCCTTGTCCGTGGGTTGTCCGGGATCTCAGACCTATGGTCCGGGACCACGGACGGGTTGTCCGTGGCCTCGGACGCCCACGGACGGCGGCGGGATTTTAAAATTTTAAAATTTAGGTTTTCTAAAATAATGTCCGGGCCCACGGACAGCCTGTCCGTGGCCCCGGACTTTTCAAACTTTTGTTTTTCCTCAAATTCGACTTTTCTGTATAATTGGGTTAACTGGGGTCCGTGGTCTCGGACATGGTGTCCGTGGCTACGGACGTAAACGAAACTTGACCTAATTCTGCCTCCGAAACCCTAGTTTTGGTATTTTAATTTCCACTTTAATTTTCTGTCAAAAAACGTTAAAAAATAAAAAAAACAGAAGCGTGTACCTAGGTTAAAAACAACTTTGTAGAAAGCCGTAATTGAACCAAGTAGAGGAAAAACGACCTAGGAAGGGTAATGAAAGTAATTTGAACCCTAATTAAGTCGAATATCAAGCCCCCGAACCCGAACTCTCCTTTCCTAATTTGATCTAGGTTAAAATTAGGTGGCGACTCATAATAGGTTCCAGTGAGCTAGCTTAGGTTTTAATAATTATTGTTATATGACATAGTTATTAATCTTAGGTTATAAGTGGACCTAAAACCCGATTAGATCCCAATCAAGTTAATCCACATAGGATAGGGTTTTAAATCGAGGCTCACAGACTGGCGACTCTGCTGGGGACAAGATTCTTAATATTAACTTGTTTAATTTTAAGAAAGAGGGCTTAACTTGAAAATGTTTATTTATGGCTTTATTACATTGTTTGTTTATCTTTGTGCGCACTTTAATTCCTGCACCTTTGCATCATATGAGAGCGAGGGTCCACGCAAACCGATTTCACCCCGGGACCCGTTTGAGGGTCCCCTGTCAGGGACTCACACCTTTTAGGTGATGTGAATAAGCGGGGAAAAGAGGAGGGTGTCGTCTAACCACACCCCTTAATACCTGGGCCTTAGCCCCAAGCGTTTTCCTGGCAGTGCCCTTACCTAGCCCATTTTTGGTCAGTCAAAGACCCGACCGTAGACGCACACCTTTAGGTGATGTGAAAAGAGTGGGGAAGCCCAAAGAGAATAGCGTGCAAGCCCTATTCCTTTGTGGTGACCTGGGCCCATGCCCCAAGCACCTCTCCGGATCGACCCATACCCGGTTTGATTTAAACGTCTAGTGAGGACATGTTGAATTTGTGTGGGCCTTGTTTGCTTGTATGATCGGCCCACTACCCAACCTAGAGATTGATAGGAACTTCTCCTACATCAACCTAGCCCCACACGAACTGGCAGCTCTATTTGTTTGCGGCCCAGGCCCTGTTTGGTTTAACATGTGAGTCGTTCGGGCTTCGGCCCAAAATCCTAGACTTAGGTGATTTCTCTTCTGGCCCAATTTGAATTATCCAATTAGTTCTAGGCCCATAAAAAAGAAATCCACCTGAACCTGAAATAACTCACAAGTCCTGAAAATAAAATCTTTTTCGGCTTAGCAACCATCTTCCCTCGCCCAAAGGAAGTTAAGCCCATTTGTGATTTAGGGACCATTCCAGCTCATGTGCTTTACTTCAGGCCCAAACACATTCCGGCGCAGGGGCTCATTCTAGTCTAGGTAGGCTTCTTATCATGACCCTAACCCAAAACCCTAGATCTAGGTGTCATCTTTTAGGCCCAATCAAAATCACTCGGCCCAAATTCCAGTTCACATATAAAGCAGTCATTCTGGCCCAAGTACCACACTCATAACTCATTCCATTTGAGCCCATAGACCAATTCATAGTTTTGGCCCATGAGCTTCGTTCTCAATCCAGAATTTCGGTCCATAAAACATTTGAATCCAAGATAGTTTGCATAACTCATTCATTCCTGTTTCCGGCTTCAAGGCCCAACAAGAGCATCAAACGAATCTAGACTTCAAGGCTTATCCCTCGGCCCAGTGGCCCATTCACGGTCCATGTGATTTCTTTCAGCGTGTTTGCTCAATTCCTGGATTCAGGCCTGCATGTCTGTTCTAGTCTAGGAATCACTCTAATCTATGCACTTCACTCTCAGTTTGGCGAAGACTCAGGCTCAGTTACTTCCTACATAACCATAGGCATTCCTAGTTCAGACATTTTACAGGGCCTACTCAAAGTTTGGAAGGAAGACAATCATGGTCAATGGTGCCCCGACGGTTAACAGCTCGAGTCTTCAACACGTTGGCATCAGGCTGTTCAACATCACTATTTCATAAGTTTTCTCGATTTAGTAGTTAGCTTCCTTTATCATTTTAGATTGCAACTTTTGATGTTATCTTTCCATTCGTGAATTAGAGTATAGTTCTATTTTCGTAATTTTTTGTGCATTCATTCAACAAAACAAAAACAAAAAAATGTTTTTATTAAGGGATCACAGAGTAATCATTTCCCGACTATGGAATAGAACGACTTGTCTTTTGTTTCTAAAAGGGTGAACATGTCCGTCCTCACACCATAGACTATCCCATAATATCCACAAAGCATTCCAAAATCCACATCTGTTTAAGAGTTGTCATAAACTGTAACACCCCAACCGTTAATCTCGTCATTACCTCTTAAACTGTTACTAATTACTCCTACTCACGCAGCGGAACTTAATTACAACGAGGGGGTGAAACAACGCCGTTAGCCACCCATGTGGCTAACCAGGCCTTTCTTACATACCGTAACGGTCTGATGAACTGGAACAACCGAGTACTTCATACAAATACAATAATCATTCACTTCTTTACTATACGAGTCTACATTATAGGATGCCGATAACATACTCGGACTTACACCTCATTCAAATGCATAAGTAATTACAATCTAACTACCCATGCTCACTGCATCCCCGTCCTACCACTCTCGAACGGTGGTCAGCTTCAAGCACCTGCACACTAAAAACGTTCCCCCTAGGGGGTCAGCTTACGCTGCGCATGAAATTCGCATATACCGCGTGCTAACCGCGGTACGCCGACTACTTTGGGTCGGATAAACATGGAGTTCATTTTAATCAAACAACATGCATCATGACAATACAATATATGTATATCACACAAGGAATCTACATCCAATCACGAACACGATTCTAACTAACAAACAATGTTGTTAGTGGTAACTGGTTACCCTTAGGCATTGAGGGTTATTCTCACTATGCTTGTTTACTTATTCGATACCTCACCGCTCTCTCTCGGGTTATTATTCGTATACACGCCCATTTCTCTTGGGCTACTCATTCTTATACTTACCCATACTCTCGGGTTGCTCATACATATACTCACCCCTTTCTCTCGGGTTATTTATATCGTTAACTCACCCACTCTCTTGGGTTATTCATACTCAAGCTCTTGTAGATTCTCGAGACACTACAGGTCTCCTACGTCACGCTTGTTACTCTTAATACATACTCAAGCCAAAACTCATGGCTCTCGAGCATAGTCTAACTTCCCGGTTTCGACCCTATCTGGGTCTAGCATGGTGGGAGAGATTCAACTAGCTCACGGAACTCTCTTAGTTCCTATCTCTTTTATTAGGTCCGTCTACTCTCGGACTACTCTCGTTCCCGTACTCCTCTTCGGAGTGTATATAAAATATGTATATTAATCTAGAAGCATCATTCTCGATGTTTCTAATGGCTTTGGGAACTTACTTAAATTCGGGTGGTAATCTTAGGTTTAAGGGTTACCCCCACAATCATATGATTGTACATTCGGATATCTTCTTATACCGGGTAAAATCCTCGTTAAGAGGTCGACCGTATCTCAAGGGAGCCACATATTCCCTTAGGTCTCTTTTACCTTTCTTACATGTTTACATTATTGGACTAACTTCAATCCTCTCGATGGAGGTCATTTATCTCTCCACTCAATTTATTTCGTGGATTATTTCAATAAGGTTCTCTAACCGTTATCGGGTAATACTCAACCCGTACTCTCCTCACATTTAGGGAGTTTCATATGTTTGTGTTATCGTTATACTTTAATCGATAGCTTGTGTGTGTTTGCATAATACCATTGGTTAAGTGACTACCGTTCAACGGTTTCTAGTCAATCAGTACTCACTAAGAGTCGGTCTATGCACTAGTTAGACCACACCGGCATACAAGTGTTAGCTCATTAAACATACATCAAGGCATACATAATCAAACAAGGGATTATTTTCATGCTTTAATCTTGATAAGCCGGCACACAAACACACAAATCGAGTAACTCGGTTAGCATACGGGGCATGAGAAAATCATACCTTCACCGGGGTTTTTACTTTTACCGTGTCATCTCACCAAGCTCGGGTCACGCATGGTTCTCTGATAATGTTTCAACATTATTATTAATACTAATATCATACGGAACATAATAAAATGTTACTCCCGTAGTTACCCCGTTATCCCGTTATCTTGGTTTCACTCTTGTTCATTTGAGTTCTCACTTCTCAAACACTTCAACACTTTATCACACTTCCTAGGGCCTTTACATGTCACCAAACAAGGCCTTAACATCTTATAACATCATTGGCATTCAAACCCCCATCACTTACAACCTTTACAACACACCTAGCTGGTCTTAAACAACCTCACACCATCTTTACTAGGTAATTACCATTTTTAGGCATCATTTCCCAACTTAAAACAACCTTTTTGGTCCGTATAGTGGTCTGTCCGAACTTGGTCCGAACTTCCAAGTTCGGACGCAAGCCGTGACTTTAGACAGAAAACAGACACACGTCCGAACTTGTGTCCGGACTTCGGAAGTTCGGACGTGAGTCGAGAGAAATTCATTACAGAAGTCCATGCGTCCGAACATGTGTCCGGACTTCCCAAGTTCGGACACAGTTCGAGGATAATTTCTACGAAGAAATAGGTACGTCCGAACTTGTGTCCGGACTTCTCAAGTCGGACACAGTTCGAGAATGAAAATTTCCTAACCAACAGAGCCGTCCGAACTTCCATGTCCGGAGGAAGTTCGGACAAGGCAAAATCCTCACTTTCCAAGCCTTTAAAACACTTAGCCAAATTTCTCCAAAACTTCCAACATAATGCACACCTCTTACCAAGTTCCATGACTCACTCTTAAGGCCTTAAATCTATTTGTTTCCTACAACTTCAAGCATTTAAACCACCTCTTTTGCTACAGATTTTGCACAAATCCTCCCTGTGTACACAAGTATTCCATGGTGATTTTCTAAGCCAATTAAATCTCCTACAACACCTAG
>CM041781.1:225955189-225985237 GCA_023374045.1 Limonium bicolor | reverse complement strand
AAGCCAATTCCCAACCGTTTGGAAGAAAGTGGTGTCTAAAGTTTCGGATTCGTCACAACATAAAATCATAAGTTTTCTTTCCAGAAAACGTAAGGTAAACTCGCAACTTCCAGCTTCGATTTCTTTCTGTGTAGTGCAAGTTAGGGTGAGTACTTGCTATCAATATGTAGGGCTAAGTTTACTCTTTCGATTAAGCCCACACACATAGCCTAACTCGATCTGTGCTGCAAGTTATAGGTCCTTAAAGTCGGCCTCGTGAACTGCTCGAAAGTTCGAACCTTTCCAGAATCCGGTTTCGAGTTCATTCGATTCGCACAATTCCGGTGAGTATCCGACCAATTCCTCCGATATTGCCACTCGGTTTTTCATTCTCGAACTAACCCACCTATCAATTTAATCAATTACGCAATAGATTGAGTGAATTTGACAGATTCGAACTCGGAAACCCTTATAAACCCTAACTTCGAAACCGAATTCAAAAACCATTGAATTCTGCATTATAGCTAGCGAAATTAGTATCATTAGAACCGGAATTGAATTTCGAAACCATAGAAACAAGAATCACTCGATTTCGTTCTGTAGATTGAGAGATATTGAAGATTTAGTACTCGGGTTCGATTTTATTTCGCTGATGAACTCGCAGCTTGTCAACTGTCTGATTTTAGTTAAAAGATCTGGACGGCCGGGATTAAAACGTTTCAGATTAGGTTTTTATAAATTCCAGTAAATAACTCTAACTTGTTGAATTTAGTTAATGGCCTTCCCGAATGTATTTTGACTTGAAATTTTAACCATAGATTCCTTATTAAATCTAGTTTATTTTGATGAAAATTAATATGGTTTTGGAGTTTTTAAACGTAAGTTATGATTTTTGCAAGTTACGGGTTTTCTGGAATTATTTGGCTAATTTAAAAAGATATTTTTATGAAATAAAATTTTTATAATATGTCTAAAATGTTATAGTTACCATATATTAAATTTGGGAATTTTTGGGCAATGGTAAATGGTTTTAAAAATTGTGTTTATGAGTTTTTCATAAGAATAACTTATAATATATGGTTTTAAATGTAACCAAAAATTAAAGTATGGTTTGTTAATAAACTTTTTAAGCTGGGAAAAATATGGGAAATTAAATTAACATTTTATAATAATAAGTTTATAAATGTTTTGGTTTTAGCTTTTAAGAGAAGTGAAGGTATTTACATATATGTATATATACTTATATGGTAGAATTAAAATAGAAACTTATATTAAATCAAGGAATTAAACTAGTCTACATTTTTATTTAGTATATAATGTGGAAGTTAATATACTTAATTAAAGCTTGATGAAATACCTTATTTTTAAACCATATATCAGATGTTAATATGTGTAAAAGTTAATAGAAATAATTAAATACAATAAAACTACATAAATAATGTTTTGAACAAATCCTAGTATATATAAATATATACACATTAAACATAAATAAAAGAAATTAAATACCTTATAGGAAATATAATACGAAGGAATTAATAAGTTAAACTAAACCTCTTCATAATACTAATAGAAGAATATTATATGAGGTGGTATTAAATTATAGTTATGTATTAGGCTTAAAGAGTTACCTTTAAATTTCTATGGTTTATATATAAACCATATTAAAATACATGTATAGTATTATTTGTCAATGACCAGAATGTAAATCTAAAATTGGGATTAAGTAATTAATAAGTTAAAACTTAGGAAAAATTGTGATTAGATTTCATAAAATGTTACACAAATAGATCTTATTCTATAATTAATGATAAACAAATGTAATACGTTTACATCTAAATGTTCTTCATATAAAAACAATAATTAAATAAATAAAATACTTTTACATCTAAATGTGAGGTAGGTTAGTAAGTCTAGATTTAATCATTTCTTAACATTTATGGTATTGAAATATAACTTAATGTTTTAAGATAAAATCGTTAAAAGGATTATGATGTTAAACTATATTAAACTATGATTTGGAAATTTATCTAAATAATAATCCTTAAGTTTCTTGGCATTAGATAAGCCATATGAAATGCACCTATAACATTTATTACCAATACTTAGGATGTGAGTTTACAATTAAGTGAGGTATTTAGTAGTTAGAATTTGTAGAAGGTTTATAGATAGGAATTAGATACTTAAAACCTTGAAACCTTTAGTTAGATGAAACTAGGTTATATAAGAGATCATATTGATCTACTTTACAACATTGAAAATATTAATATATCATTTGAATATAAGGTATGGGGATTTTTCAGAATATATTATCTTATTACATAATTAACAATTTCACTTAAGAATCAGGGTTTAACTCTTAGATAAATTTTACCTTATGTTGATATGTAATGCTTATCCTAAAACATAATAAAGGAAATTAATTTATTAAGTTATTCCTTTGAGACCTTAGGTTTTGTAAATAATTTAAAACGTATTTAAGACTTAAGTTTATTGAGGTTTAGTATAAAAGAGTTATACATAGTCTATGGAGGGAATGTGTGTAAAAATAAAACGTTTAGGAAATTAAATGTAAGCAATGATACATAAAAGGTTATCTTTAAACACCTTATTATATAGTTAATGATAAAGTAAATAATGTATCTCGTGAATACTAAATGTAAGAGTTTGATATGTCTAAGTTAATAATAATATAGTTATTTCAATATGAGAGGTAATTCAACATCTTATGACAAGATTATTAGACGGTTATAATAGGAAGTCATTCTGAACTAAGGATATGATAATTGAGTTTAGTGGCTCAATTAAGTTATAATTAAATGTATCTACAACATTATGATTTCAATATGCAAGGTGTAGATCTTAATTAAGCTAAGGGAAAGACTTAATCATAATGGGTTATCTAGTAGATATTGTTTAAATACATTATCTTTACATTGTGAGATAATAGTATAGTATTCTGAGATGAATCCACCATAGGTCATAATACAATGTTTATTCTAAACCAAGAATAAAGGTATTGAGCTTACGATTATTATTGAAATTCTTAGATTTAATTATATAATATAAACACATTTATGATATAAAGGTTTCAGAAGTCTTGAATGTGGGAATGGTGGTTAAATATGAATTAAGTGGATAGGAGTGGATAGTTAGCGGGTGTTAATAAAATACATTCCTTGATCCTACAACCTGGGGCAATACAACCTTCTAAAAGAAGTCAAAGGTTATACATAACATTTAAGCGAGGGCTTATAAGATAATTGAGATTTGGAAATAAGAGAGAGGGGTTTATTTAAGTTTAACTTAGAGTACAGGTTATTGATAGTAAATTATCTTCAATGTTCCTCAGAGAATTGTTGAATGTTTGCACGAGTTTACTAGAACTGCTACGGCGTTGACCAGGTACGATTTCTCGTACTCCGACACTTTTGCTGATTGACTTATGAGACGTTTTCGAAAAACGCTGTTATACGCAAAATTTCAGCCCCCCCGGAAGAGAGTCTCTACTAATAGGCTAGTAGCGAGGGTTCCCAGTTCGATCGGCACATTTCAGAGTACAAGGGACAGCTTAGTCATCTCCAGGGGCATTTTCGTAATTTTTCAAGGCTCCTAAGCCCCCTATAGGCTTTCTCTCTTCTCCAAATAAGGGTCAAATCAATTCAAACTGCTTTGAAATTTTAACCCATGATAGAGGATGACATCTGAAGCATAATGGCGTTGGAATTTTGATTTTTCGAATTTCCAATAATTTTCTAGCAATTTCTGATTGAATATGACGAGAAATTGAATTTAAAAATATTCCAATATCCAAAAAATTCGATTCCACTTTAGAAAAATCAGAAATATCATCCTTTACCCATGTGTGAAATTTCATAATCAAATTCCTTTTGGAAGCCCTTGAGCTAAAACGTCGGTAAATCTCGGTTTTTACCGGATTTTTCTATCTTTAAGGAAGCCTATATAAGGAACCTTATCCTATGATCAAAGAAGAACCTCAAGAACCCTAGACTCTCAAAGAAGGCAGCCGTCTCTTGCTCTTCACGTTTTGAACCCCAGAGCCACAATCAAACACCGAAATCTCACCAAAATCAACACCAAAACACATTTTTCAACTCCCACAACATCATCCATCATCAAAACCTCACCAAAACAGCACCAAAACGTGAAGAACATCAAGAACAACAAGGAGTCAGAAGCTGGGTTCGAAGTTCTTCTGGATCCGCCGTCAACGAGGCCTCCGAAGATTCCCGACGTGAAGAAACACCACGAATCTGAAGGTAAAACAGGTTATAACTCTACTTTTCTAACTTCCCACAACCTCATTAACTCTCTGTTAAATTTTGGGCTCAAACCAACCCTTTTTGGCTTCTGTATAGCTAATTACTTTTGCTTCTGCCTTGTTACTTGTTTATCACGTTTCGTACATAATTCGACTCCAAACTGCGATCTTTCAATTACTAACATATTTTGCATCTTTCAGGCTACACGTGCATAAATTTTGAGCCGAAAACACCTTCGGGAACCACCATAAAACCCCTGTCCGAGGCCCCGGACTTTTCAAAATTTTGTTTTCTGTTTAATTCGACTTTTATTTTCACATAGGTTAACTAGGGTTCGTGGTTACGGACATTAGGTCCGTGGCTACGGACGGAAACAAAATTTGACCTAATTCTGCCTCCGAAACCCTAGTTTAGGTAATTTCAACTTTCACTTTTATTTTCAATCAAAAAATGCTAAAAAACAAAAAAAATAGAAGCTCGCGCACTTAGGTTAAAACGACTCATAATAAGCCGTAATTAAACTAAGTAGAGGAAAAACGACTTCTAGGGGTAATGAAAGTAATTGAACCCTAATTAAGTGGAATATCAAGCCCCCGAATCCGAACTCTCCTTTCCTAATTTGATCTAGGTTAAAATTAGGTGGCGACTCATAATAGGTTCCAGTGAGCCTTAGGTTTTAATAATTATTATTATATGACATAGTTATTAATCTTAGGTTATAAGTGGACCTAAAACCCGAGATCCTAATCAACTTTAATCAACATAGGATAGGGTTTAAAATCGAGGCTCACAGACTGGCGACTCTGCTGGGGACAAACTTCTTAATTTTACCTTGTTTAATTTTAAGAAAGAGGGCTTAAATCGAAAATGTTTATTTATGGCTTTAATTCTTTGTTTGTTTACTTTTGTGCGCAATTTAAATTTCTGTACCTTTGGATCATATGAGAGCGAGGGTCCACGCAAACCTATTCCACCCCGAGACCCGTTTGAGGGTCCCCTGTCAGGGACTCACACCTTTTAGGTGATGTGAATAAGCGGGGGAAAAGAGGAGGATGTTGTCTAGCCACATCCCCTTAATACCTAGGCTTTAGCCCCAAGCGTTTTCCTGGCAGTGCCCTTACCTAGCCCATTGTTTGGTCAGTCAAAGACCCAACCGTAGACGCACACCTTCAGGTGATGTGAAAAAAGTAGGGAAGCCAAAAGAGAATAGCGTGCAAGCCCTATTCCTTTGTGGCGACCTGGGCCCACGCCCCAAGCACCTCTCCGGATCGATCCATACCCGAATTGGATAAGTGTCAAGTGAGGACATGTGAAATTTGTATGGGCCTTGTCTGCTTGTGTGATCGGCCCACTACCCAGCCTAGGAATTTATAGGAACTTTTCCTACATCAACTCAGCCCAACCTGAATTTACGGCTTTATTGTTTGCGGCCCAGAGGCCCTGTTTGGTTTGATATGTGAAACGTTTGGGCTTCGGCCCAAAAGTTTAGACTAAGGTGATTTCTCTCTTTCGGCCCAATTTGAATTATCAATTTAGTTCCAGGCCCATGAAAAAAAAAACAAATCCACCTAAAGCGATCCATAAAAATCCATCAGGCCTTTCCTTTTCGAGGCCCATTCTAGTCCAAAAAGACTTTTTCACTCAGGTTTTGACCCACGATCCTAGACATGGGTATCATCTTCAGGCCCAATCATAATCACTCGGCCCAAATTCCAATTCACATCCAGAACTTGGTTTAGAAATCACTTCGGCCCATGCGCCTTACTTCTAGCCCAAACACATTCTGGCCAAAGCGCCCAATTCTCAGAACATTCCGGCTCAAGAATCACGCTCTTCAAACATTTTAGCCTAGGCACCAGTTCACAGCTCATGAATCATTCCGGCCCATGTGTCTCCCTTACAACTCATTTCGGGCACAGTGCCTACCCCAATCTTCGAAACATTCCAGCTCATATGCTTTTCTTGCAGCCCAAACAAGTTTTTACCTAAAACTTCTTCATGGTCAAGAATTTTAGCTCAATCCACTTTTGTTTTCCAGCAGATAAGCCCGAATCCCAAGTATGGCAGAGGGAGGAAATCCAGTCAGCATGGAGGCCCAGTTTGCAGCCTTAGAGCAAAGGTACATGGCTGCCATGGAACAGAAACATAGGCCCACTACTAATGACATGGAGGCTAAGTATGTCACCATCATCGAAGAGCTGAAAAGCAAAATCAATTCCCTTGAGGTTGGTCATCAGGAAAAGGTTTCAGGAAAGATTGCTGACTCTGGGAACGAGCGTGACTACATCGAAGTTAACTCTGTTGAGGCCCAGGATGCACAAAGATTTGTAGGGCAAGTCGTCCCGGACCGCCAACTAACTGCAGAATTAAGGAAGGCCCTGAAAAGGATTGAGCGCATGGAAAAAGCTAGCAAGCCAGCTGGTTTCGATTACTCTTCTATGGAATCGTACCCCGAGGTTAATCTCCCTCTAAAAGTTGAAGCTACCCACACTTGCTCTGTACAAGGGTTCCTCAGACCCACAGGTGCATCTGGCGATGTTCGATAGGGAAATGCCCATCCTCAGGTTGAATGACATGCAAAAGGCCAATGTTTTCGCCCGTTATCTCGATGAAATACCTCAACGTTGGTACTTGACTCAGAGGATGAACACCAAAACCTATGAAGAGGTTTGTGAGGCTTTCCTGCACCATTTCGAGTATGCTAAGAATCTTGAAGTCACCAGGTCCGACCTTGCCAGTACCCGGCAGGGAAACAGTGAGTCAATGTCTGACTTCATCAAACGGTGGAGGATGAAAGCCGCTGCTATGCCTACAAAAATGGATGAGCAAGAACAAATTCGAATGATTGTGGATAATATGCAGAGACAATACAACAACGAGCTAAGTTGCACATACTTCCTTAATTTCGACATGCTGATGGGAGAGGTAAGGGTCATAGAAGAAAAGATTCACAAAGGCGAGCTAAAGCTGGGACAACCCAAAACCCAGGGTGTGAGTATCGAGACCTTTAAGTCAGGACCGGCCAGAGTAGCTCAAGTTTCATACCAAGTGAGCACCATACAAAAACCCGGTGCTGCAAAACAGAGCGTCAAGGCCTCACCCCGATCCAAGAGGTTCTCTGCACCTAGACAGTTTACCGACATTGGCCGGCCTCTCAGTCAAGCACTCGTGAAGCTACAAGAGCTAGACTTATTACAGCCTCTCACACCTAGTCCTGGGATCACCCAAGCCGGGGAACATCTCCATCAGTTCTGCCAGTTTCATCAACTACCAGGACACAGTACTGACGACTGCAGAGCTTTGAAGCACCAGATCGAAGACCTTATCGAGCAAGGACTCCAGTTTGTTGAGTAGGCAAAAGTCTAGCAGTGTTTTGTTTACTCATTTCAATTGTATGGGAAGTTTATCACATTTCTCTTTTAATGAAGTTTAGATTTGAAAATTTCAGTTTTTTCGACTTTTTCAGTTTGTAATCACAAAAATGATAATAAAAGAAATGTGTTCGTTCACCTTGCATCTTGCTCATTAGCAAACATTTCTTAAAACTAATGTTCATGAAACGGTCATTTCTTGGCAACTGAACAAAACGACTTGTCTTTTGTTCTAAAAAGATGAACATGTCCCACCAAACACCATACTCACCCCAAAACATCCAAGCAACCCACGAAGCGGTTCAAGTCTACATTTGTCAAATTGTTGTTATAAACCCTGGATTAATACTAGGGGCAATCTGAGTTTAAGTTCGTCATCTTTCACCTTTCGTTTAAATATGCGAACAAGTCTCAGAGTGAGAATTCACGAGAGTGACTTGAGCGGAAAAACCAAGAGTGAACGAGCATGTCATTTTTACATGACTCCGGTGAGACCACATTCAAAGGTTAGGTAAACGGCATAACACCGACCGAAGGAGATAATTTGTAAATTTACTCTTAGACCTGCGAAAAGTAACAACGAACGGATACACAACTATCAGGAATGACGAAGCACCTAGGTACAACACCACATAGCTAAAAGCTTGTAAACCCTGACATTAAACCCTAGGCACCCCCGCTGATCCTTTCATATATCCCTTTTCGATGTTGCAAAGCTCCACAGAGCAAGCCAGCCCGTGATGAATAACCAACCCGGTGACCAAAGGAAGCGAGGAGCCTGACTCTCAGATAACGTTTTCATCAGTCCAGAGAAGCAAAGCCGCTATCAGCATGATGAAGTGATCCGCAAATGGTCCCAAAGTGACACAGGATCAAAAGAGCTCACATCAAAATAGCTCTCAAAACTCAAAACCAGGAAACACAAGAGCCCCGAAGGCAAAGTTAAGAAAGGATCAAACAAAGAGGCAAAACCGAAGTGCCTCGAAGAAATCTAAAAGATGAAAAGAGAAATGGTGTAAAGGACAACTTCAAAAGTCCAAGTCCAGAAGCTCAAAAACAACGTCAACATGAAGCAGTTAGACGACTTCAAGACAAGGAAGATGAATCTGAGAGAGGACGCAAGTTGCAGCTTTGGTCACCCACTTAAGCTCCACATACCTCAAATATCCCCCATGGTCCCGTTGTCCTTCATCACACCCCGTGGCCACGTTATAAGCTTTAAAGACTTCCGACTTGATAGTTGTGTGTCCAATCACGTGAAAGTAACAGATCAAATGCGTAAATCCATCAAATATCGAATTCGATGGTCTAGAAGTTGTGACTGTAGGTGAGGAATGAGTGTAAACACCAAACACGCCGAGTGTAGGTTAGGAAGCACCACATAAAAACATAAGCCCTGACCCTTTGAGGACGAGACTCGTTCGCACGTTTAATAAAAGAAAATACTGGGGGCAATCGATCGGAACGATCGATTGCCATGAACTCTAGCTCAGATTGTCTTAAGGGAAAAATACTGGGGCAATTGTTGGTTCCAACAATTGCTATGACAACACCAATTGGAACCCAGAGGTCAAACATCACCACCACCATCACACACCACCGGCCCGCATAAGCCCTTACCTCCACATCAAACACCATAGGCCCACATAAGCCCTTATCTTTACATCATAAACCATACCCCACCGATGGCATGTTCATCTCCTAGGAGATAAATTACAAGTCCGAAGTCTATGGTTAAGAAATGATAATTTTGCTTTCCTTTTCATTAAACAGATCATTCTTCAAACACTACCACATTTGGCACCTCTTTCAGCAATTTCTTGTTTTGGACAAATTTCTTACATACACTTTGATCGTATTTTGACATGCACATCCTCATTGCCACGTTTGGCACTTTCATAATTAACTTTCATCATGACTATTGCATCTATTCGTATGAGACTCCTCGTCGTAATTCAGGGATACAGATTCTCAGCCGAAGATACAGATTCTTCAGGGATACAGATTCTCAGCCGAAGGTACAGATTCTTCAGGGATACAGATTCTCAGCCGAAGGTACAGATTCTTCAGGGATACAGATTCTCAGCCGAAGGTACAGATTCTTCAGGGATACAGATTCTCAGCCGAAGGTACAGATTCTTCAGGGATACAGATTCTCAGCCGAAGGTACATACTCTTCAGAGATACAGATTCTCAGCCAAAGATTCAGATTCACCAGAGCAGCAGAACTCACTAGAGCAACAGAACTCACCCGAATAGAAGAACTCGACCCAACACCAATTTTCAATCACTGATAGGTAGTCAACGCCTCAGAATAGCTTGACATCATCTCATTCATTATAGGTAGTCAACGCCTTAGAATAGCTTGACATCATCTCATTCATTATAGGTAGTCAACGCCTTAGAATAGCTTGACATCATATTATCCTTATGGGTAGTCGGCGCCTTAGAATAGTCTGACATTACTTCATTATTACCTTTAGGTGGTCGACGCCTTAGAACCGCTCGACACCCTTCCACTTTACTCATATGTAGTCAGCGCCTTAGAATAGCTCGATGTAACTTGTCGGATTGCACGTGTGGTCTTTTAAGATCCAAAATTTTGGGGTATCACTCAAGCATCAACTAGCCTTTTCATTTCCATTACAAAGTCTAGTTGACGGGGGGCAATCTGTTATACCCAAAATTTCAACCCCCCCGGAAGAGAGTCTCTACTAATAGGCTAGTAGCGAGGGTTCTCAGTTTGATCGGCACATTTTAGAGTACTAGGGACAGCTTAGTCATCTCCAAGGGCATTTTCGTAATTTTTCAAGGCTCCTAAGCCCCCTATAGGCTTTCTCTCTCCTCCAAATAAGGGTCAAATCAATTCAAAATGCTTTGAAATTTTAACCCATGATAGAGGATGACATCTGAAGCATAATGGTGTTAGAATTTTGATTTTTCGAATTTCCAATAATTTTCTAGCAATTTCTGATTGAATCTGACGAGAAATTGAATTTAAAAATATTCCAATATCCAAAAAATTCGATTCCACTTTAGAAAAATCAGAAATATCATCCTTTACCCATGTGTGAAATTTCATAATCAAATTCCTTTTGGAAGCCCTTGAGCTAAAACGTCGGTAAATCTCGGTTTTTACCGGATTTTTCTATCTTTAAGGAAGCCTATATAAGGAACCTTATCCCATGATTAAAGAAGAACCTCAAGAACCCTAGACTCTCAAAGAAGGCAGCCGTCTCTTGCTCTTCATGTTTTGAACCCCAGAGCCACAATCAAACACCGAAATCTCACCAAAATCAACACCAAAACACATTTTTCAACTCCCACAACATCATCCATCATCAAAACCTCACCAAAACAGCACCAAAACGTGAAGAACATCAAGAACAACAAGGAGTCAGAAGCTGGGTTCGAAGTTCTTCTGGATCCGCTGTCAACGAGGCCTCCGAAGATTCCCGACGTGAAGAAACACCATGAATCTGAAGGTAAAACAGGTTATAACTCTACTTTTCTAACTCCCCACAACCTCATTAACTCTTTGTCAAATTTTGGGCTCAAACCAACCCCTTTTGGCTTCTGTATAGCTAATTACTTTTGCTTCTGCCTTGTTACTTATTTATTACGTTTCGTACATAATTCGACTCCAAACTACGATCTTTCAATTACTAACATATTGTACATCTTTCAGGCTACACGTGCATAACTTTTGAGCCGAAAACACCTTCGGGAACCACCATAAAACCCCTATCCGTGGGTGGTCCGGGATCTCGGACCTATGGTTCGGGACCACGGACACCCACGGACGGCGGCGGGATTTTAAAATTTTAAAAATTTAGGTTTTGCTAAAGTATGTCCAGGCCTACGGACGTCCTGTCCGTGGCCCCGGACTTTTCAAATTTTTGTTTTCTGTTTAATTCAACTTTTATTTTCACATAGGTTAACTAGGGTTCGTGGTTACGGACATTAGGTCCGTGGCTACGGACGGAAACAAAATTTGACCTAATTTTGCCTCCGAAACCCTAGTTTAGGTAATTTCAACTTTCACTTTTATTTTCAGTCAAAAAATGCTAAAAAACAAAAAAAAACAGAAGCTCGCGCACTTAGGTTAAAACGACTCGTAATAAGCCGTAATTAAACTAAGTAGAGGAAAAATGACTTCTAGGGGTAATGAAAGTAATTGAACCCTAATTAAGTCGAATATCAAGCCCCCGAACCCAAACTCTCATTTCCTAATTTGATCTAGGTTAAAATTAGGTGGCGACTCATAATAGGTTCCAGTGAGCTAGCTTAGGTTTTAATAATTATTATTATATGACATATTTATTAATCTTAGGTTATAAGTGGACCTAAAACCCGATTGGATCCTAATCAACTTTAATCAACATAGGATAGGGTTTAAAATCAAGGCTCACAAAGCTAATTGAGTTTAATAGGAATTTCTAAAAGGAAATGGTTGTGTGACTAACTCAGCTTGTGTGACTAACTGGGCCTTGAATGTGAAACTCACTTGGGTATTGGTTCCTTCTATTTGGTTGTTCCATTAGACATTGACTACTTAGGGTTTACGCTTCTACACTCTATAGGACTGAGTGTTTTGGTATTGCTCTGGGTAGTTAGTGATCTGGTGGGAATTTGGAAAAGATCAATTTTGGTAAATCCTTCTTTTGACTCTGGATATCATTTCATCCATGAGCTGGTTCTTGAGGTTTTGACGTGCGCGCGTCTTCAATGGTAACATCAGGGGGTTGTATATCCCTCGCCCATAGGGGCATTTATATTTGACAGCAGGGGGCTATATATCCCTCGTCCACCGGGACATTTTTAATCTGACAACAGGGGGCTGTATATCCCTCATCCATACGGACATTTATATCTGGCGGTGGGGGCCATCTCTCCCAGTTGATTTATTCCACTCATGAGTTATTGGTTCTTGGATCTATCTTTTCATTCCTAGTCCTTTGTGACTATCTGAGTCTTTCTACTCCTAACGGGAATTGGGTTTAACTAAGGCAATGGATGTTCACTAACACATGATGTGGTTTTGTTTCACTAACTTTACTTTTCTATTATTAAACTTTATTCTTATCTTGTTATCTTGATTTGGTGGTTTGTGAAATGCCTTGTTCCTCTGTGTGGTTTAAGTGATTGTTTTCCTGCTATTATTTATTTAAGAGTTATATTATAAGTTTGTTTTTGGAGGATCGTACCAGTTCCATTCCAGGAAACTGACCCACCCCTCTTGGGGTGGGCTGCTTGGTTTTATCTTTCAGGTACGAGTTATTTTACAGGTGGCCACGAAGAAAACGAGTGATTGGGATGGGATTAGGTTCTGAGAGTTTATATGTTTTATTACTGTTTTACTTTTGTTAAGTTTTCTCGAGGTTCAGGCCGTGACAGTTGTAATCTTTAAGTTGTAATTTGGTGAGGTTTGGTGTCGGGTGTTTGGAACCCGATGGTCTGTACGCCTTTAGTATTTTATTTCCGCTATAAATATGTTAAATAGGGGTGTTACAGAAAGTGGTATCAGAGCGTAGTTGCGCTCTGAACCCGAGAAAACAAGCCGAGTGAAATACTTAGAATATAGGTGCACTTAAAACTGGGGAATTGGGGTAGAATTGGGAAGTGAGGATTCCAGTAAGGCACGACTCCTAACCCTTCATAGATTAGTGAATGATTTCTTTATACACTTTTCTTTTTATGAATGTCTGTAGAGAATGGTGTGCTGTTGTTCTATTCGAACATTAAATTACAGTAGAAATATAGGTTGGAATATCGTCTATTGAGTATTTTAAGATTTTGGTTGGGATAAATCATATATTAAGCTATTTTCAAAAGCATACTTATGGAGAATACATGGCTAAGAATACAATTCCTTAAGAGCAAGTACACATGCTCCAAGAAATTTTAAAGAATACTTTTGGTTGAAAACAGTATACAAATAGAACTTTAAATAACTAAATTAGTATTGATATTATGTGAAAGTACTTCAACTCCTTTAAAGTTTGAAAATAAATTTCAAGAATTACTTGGTACAAATTGTTGTCTAAAGGTAATGTTTGGATAATTCTTAAGTCTAGAAAATTATTAAGCTAACAAACACTAGTAGCATACACCCGAACCCATAAACCACACTAAAACTCTATGCTAACTTTAGAAAGAAAACACCTAAACCTAACACCCTACGGGAAGTGCCTGGTGCGACGAACTCCTAGGCTGAAAGTAGTGGGGGTGCACACCCACTTCTGGAAGTCTAGGGGCTAGACAAGCCTTGTCATCTAACCGTATATAATCTTCTTACGCAGGTGATGGATTGTGTTGAACTTGAGGGGAAGTGGTGGTAAGACGTTACCATCATGAAATCTTGAGCTAGGCATATTTCATTACTAGCCACAATGAACAATTCAAAACTTATATATTAAGATCCAGTACTAAATTCATACATGTAAAGAGTTTACCGAGTTAAATCCTTGGTGAAAAATACTTACCTATGGAGTGAAAACACATGAGTAATAATAAACTAAATATTATTGAGCCTTAAATACTTGGAGTATTGAGCGTCTAGTGAAAAATTGAGAGTTACTTAAAGATTTGGAAATACTCATGTTTATTTAGAAGTTTAACATTATACATAGATAAAATTTTAGAAGTCACACTAAGAGTGATATTTACAAAAGCCACCATTGTCTAAGAGAGTACTAAGATTTAATAATCAGAAGAATACTTACATAGAACAAACCTTAAGAAAAATAATTACCAAGAGTGAGTGAGTTTTCATTAGACTAGTTCATTTGACTTAAAATTTTATATAGAGTCCCTACCTTAAAAAAAATTAAGATAAAGGAATCAGATTTTGGAGCTACATTATAATTAATAGGAACTTCCTAAAACTCTGCCTTGTGTGAAATTATGTAAATATATAATAAGTAAATTTTATGAAGTAAATACCTAATGGTTCGTCTAAAATACTATAGTTAATTATAAAAACAATTGAAACTTGAAAAGTCACAGAAAATATTTATTTTATAGAGTTTTAACATATGGCTGGCTAATAAACCCTTGAAGATAATTTTGAAAGATTATCTCGGATTATTAAATGATCTAAAATATTATTTTAAACTACTCAAGTGTGTTACACCTGAGTTGTAGCTTGTTAATATAATTGATATGATAAAATGAACATATAATGGACATATAATTCGTATCAGTCATAAAATGAATGGATAATAATCATAAGACAAAATTGAATAACAGTTAAGAAAATACAAATACAAAACAATCAAGAGATACAAATATTTATATATCAATCGTAGATAAAATCAACGGTGCAATAAAATTTACAACAAAGCTGGTTAATAAGGTGTTGAATTCTTTGAATGTGTCGTTAGTAGCGGTACGAGGGCGTACCTTAGCTCTTTTAAGGGGATATACTGGCATACTCTTCCTTCGTCACCTCATCAAGATTATGCCATGTTGCCTTATTAGCAGAATGTGAGGTGTTTGTAAGTGCTTGGTTTTACATTATGACACAGTATGTGACTGTTGATTTTCATCATGCTATGTCTTGGTGAAATACCCCGTAATTAAAAACAGTGATTAATTAGGCTAATTATAATTTTAAAGGCTTAATTACACTTAAATAAATACGAGGGAACAAATCCCGAAGAAAACGGACCTTTAAAATGGGTTAAAAGTATAAATGAACCTTAAAGCGCGTTTTTCAAGGAAACCGGGAAAACGTGACTTTAAGCGGGTCAAGCAGACTCGTAACAATTTTGGTCAACTAAATAGTCACTAATAAATATTAGTGGAGCCTTAGAACCAATAAAATTAATTAAACGAGAAAATTCCGGAAAACGGGTACCGGTTAGTAAAAACTGTAACAACCAGGAAGTTGTGGGGTGAGAATGCAAATAAACAAAGTTAGTGTGTCCACCTTGCAAATAAAAATTAAAAATCTGTGTGTGTGTGTGTGTGGGATCCGATTTACCCCTCCCTCTCACACTCACCTAACATTCCCTTATTTACTAAAAGACAAGGGAAATAAGTAAAAGGAAAAAAAACACACTCTCTCTCCTACTCCCCCTCTTCCTCTCACGCATCCCCCTCCCTCTCTTTCTCTATTCTCTTCTTCCCTGCGATGACAATGGAGATTTGAAGAAAACCCCCACAAACCTCACCTTCTCTCCATTGTTGTGCCTTCATCCTTTGTCCAAAAATTATAAAAACCATACCATTGGAATCCCCTTGCAAAGGAGAACATTTTCATCCTTTCAAAAATCCAAAAGCTCAACTTTCGTTTTTATGGGTGTTCCCCATTTGAAGATTCAAGTCCACCATTAGAAGCACCTTCACCTCCTTATCATCTTGAGGTAAAAAGAAATTCGAAAACCCTTCATTCGTAGCTCTCATTGGCATTATAAAGATTTTCGGTTTTTGAATGTCTTGTTCCTTGTTGCTTCAGCCGATTTTGGCTCTTTCTTGGGCTAGGAATATTGTTCTCTTGCTAGTCAAGAACTTCATTCATCCATTGGAAGGTAATGCTCTTTCCTAAACCCTAAAACATTAAATTCTAGGGTTAGTGCAAAAATGAATGTTAAATGGTAATGTGTATGGGTATGGTGGTTGTAGTATTGTGCATTATGTGAGGAAGAATAAAGAGGAAGGAAAGAAGGAAGGAAGAGGAAAGGAAAGAAAGAAAAAAAAAACTAACAAGACAAGGTAAATACCCTTACCTTGAATTAGTTTTGTATATTGTGTTGTAACAGTTTTTGTGTATCAAAAACAAGTAATGTGTATGTTAATGAGTAATGAGTATGTAGTAATGTATTGGAGAAGAGAATGTAACAGTTTTGAAGTTTTAAATGAAGTTTAAAAGCTTGGGAAAACCGTGGGTAGTATATGTATATGTGCAGGAATTTTAATGTGTGTAGTGGTGTTGAATTGTGAGTATAATGTATTGTATAAACAGGTTGTGAGAATGAGAAAACGTGAGCTGAAATAATGTGTGGAGAAAGCTAAAAATATAGGGGAGACTATGTCAAATTTTGTGTAGGAATGAGAGGACTTAAGTGTTTAAGAAGAGGAAGTAACCTAGGTAATAACTAGGTGTATTGGGAGAAGAGTAGTGGGAGTGTCTAGGGTCTTGAAACAGATTTTGGAATGTTTGTAAATGGGATGAAACTAGAGTGTAAGGTAATGTATTTTGGATGCTAGGAATTGCATTAGTTGAAGAAGTAATGGAGGTTAGAAGTTGGAGTGAAAATCTGTAGCATAATGTGGAAACCAAAATCTGTAGCATTAGTGTGAAGAAAACCAATGTAAGTGTTGGAATTGAAATAAGGAAATATTGAGTAAGTTGTGTAAGAATGGAGTAGTAAGTTTGGAGAATGAATTGAGGTGATTTAGAGCATCTAAATGAGTGGTAAACATGTGGGGAAGCATTGGTAAAGATTTGGGAAGTAATGGGTAAATATATCAGTTACAAACAGATTTTAAAACTGAAGTACTGGGACGGACCGGACTTGCAAGTTCGGTCGAGCCCAGATTTACAAAGACGGGAAACCTTCTGGAATCGACCGGACTTGCGACCGGACATGCAAGTTCGGTCGGACCAGAAAATTCTCCCGTCTGAAACCTTCTGGAATGGACCGAACTTGCGACCGGACTTGCAAGTTCGGTCGGCCAGAAAAATTCCGCAGATGAGAGCTTCTGGAATAGACCGAACTTGCAACCGGACTTGCAAGTTCGGTCGGCCAGAAAAATTTCCGTAACACAGGCTACTGGAATGGAACGAACTTGCGACCGGACTTGCAAGTTTGGTCGAGCCAGAAATTTCCCGTACTGATAGCTACTGGAATGGACCGGACTTGCAAGGTCGGTCGTAAGTCCGGTCGAGTAAAAAAAATGTTTTAATTATATGATTATAGTAATCATATATACATATATATATGCCTACATACATATATGCATATATATGTAGTAGTACACCATGAATGAGGTAATAATGGTAAGAAAGTAAGTGTACGAGTAAGGAAACAAGTGTAAGAAGTAATAAGGAAAAGAATGGTTTTATAACCGAGTAAGAAAGTAATGAAGTAGTAAGTATACATTGAAAGTATCAATGAAGGAGTAAGTAGATCAATAATAGATCATTGATCATACTACCTCATGTATGTATAGGAATCCCATAGTTGAGCTCCAAAGGAACCGGTAGTACCCTATGACGGTGAATGGTATGATTTCTTCATGCCTTGTATCCTAACTTGGTTACCCCGACTTGTGTGCCTATGTGATCACCAATAAGATAAATGCACAAATCGGACTTATATTGCACTTAACTGTGTTTGAACTATTTCATTCTTGTTGAATCTTCTTGAACATTTAGTTTGTATAATTCATGAAATGTATGAATGGAAATGAAGTGTATGTGTAAGTATGAGTACTTGTGTATTGTATGTATGTATGGGAAGTAAGTATGGACTTCTACTAATTCCTAACCATCTAACTCCTTACATGAGTAATGAGTAAAATGGAATGAGTAGAAGCCCGATATAGTTTCGGCCACGCGTGAGGATAAGGAGACACAAGAGGTTGGATCCGAATCCTGGCTATAATCTTTTCCATGGACCAAATCCCTTGAATGGGTAGCATCCTGGATTAGTGGGCCACCCTAAAGCCCGGTGTTGGGATGTAGTAATCCCTGCCCGGAGGTCATACCGACTTAACTGGAAGTAAAGTATGTAAGAAGTAAGTATTGTATTTGTATTGGTCTTGACTATCGTAAGTCATTGACCCAGAGTAAAAAGTATTGAACACCCGATTAACCCGGGTGTGTAATGAGGCTAACAAGACCTTGTATGTATTAGAGAATTGTATCTCCGTAATGCGGTGAGTATGGTAAGTATGGACGGTTGACTTGCATTGTCTTCCTTGTATGTAACGTATGTATGTATGCTTGTGAAATGAATGTATTGAATTGTATTGTATAAAGCATGTATGTATGTATGAATGAAATGAACCGCATGTACTCGACCAAATAGTTGGGGTACCCTCGCTAGTACGCGGGGTATGCGGTTATCATATGCAGCGTAAGCTGACCCCCTAGGGGGAATGTTTTTACTCCACAGGTACCCGCGAGGCGTGACGGTAGGGTAAGGACGTGATGTGATTCCCTTTGGGATGTAGCAGTGGGACTGGAATAGTGTACCGAGTTGTACACGGCTAGGCCATTTTGAGTAGCCGGTGTACCATGTGGTACACCTTTTTGGATATTGAAATCTTGATTGGATAGTAAGGAGAGGATGTATAAACTCTTCATTTTTGGGAAGTAGTTCATGAAATGTAATTCATATATTCAGTATACTCGATAATCAAATGTAAGTAAGTATTTGGTATTGTAAAGTAAGTAGTACGTATGCATTTCATTCTAATCATCAGACCGAACGGTAAGTAGTAGTAGCCTTGTTAACCTTGGAGGGTTAACGGCGTGTATCACCCGCCGGGAGTAAGTAGGTATTCCGCTGCGAGAAGGGTAAGTATGGGAATGATTAGAGGATAATGGAAGAATTAGCGGATGGGGTGTTACAAAAAGTGGTATCAGAGCGAAGTCTCGCTCTGATGATTAGAATCGTAAGAGTAGTGATTACCGAGTTAGGATTTCAACCGTCTTAAGACGGATATTTAGAAGCCTAACTAGGAACTACCGTTGTTAACAACGGATACCCTTAACGTCTGCAAGGACGATACCATTGTTTGAATGAAGACCATGAGGTCATAGTATCACGACATCTAATGTAATAAACACTTGTTCAGATGTCAGGATGACGTCCAGGTCGTCCCAGAGGAGGGACAGACGGACCAAGCGCGCAGACGATAGCTGAAATCGTCGCCGCCACGGTAGCACAGATGCTACCGGATGTAATCACCAGTACAAGCAACTCAACAAAACCACAGCAGCAACAACAGCAGCAGCCCGACCCCCTCAACCCCGAGAAACGAATTGGGTAAAGGCTCGCCGACCTTCGACCTCCATGCTTTAGAGGCGAGAGCGACCCCGCCAAGCTCGAGGCTTCTCTCTGAGATGGAGACGGCCTTCGAGACACTTGAGACTCCCGCTGGAGTTCGAGTGAGGATAGCTGCGTACTACCTCAAGGACGCGGCTATGGACTGGTGGAAGCTCGTTAAGGCCGAGCACATAGCTGATCCCGCATTCGGATGGGAAGCATTCACCTCTCTCCTCCGATCTAAGTATTACCCGAGCATGTCAAGACCAAGAAAAGGCTTGAGCTCGACGCACTAAAAATGACCGAGAAGATGACGGTTGATGAATATTACCGCACCTTCACCTCTCTTCTCCGACTTCTACCCGACCTTGGGTATACCGGCCAAGTCTTGGTCGACCGCTTCTACGGCGGATTGAGCCATCGACTCCGGTATGGCATGGGCTTCACACGGTTTACCTCCCTCCAGGTAAACAAGTTGAACCCTTAAAAGCCATGAGTAATGTGAATTAGTATTCCCGTATGTAAGTGTAACCTAATGCCTAAGTAATTCAGGAGTGTTACCATGCTGCCTCCCAGTGAGATCACATGCCAGCTGAGGGATGAAGATCAAGCGCTTAAGCGCAAGGCAAGCAACAAAACACCTCCGATGACCAAAACCAATCCAAACCTTGGAAGAAGAGGAAGGGGAAGCATTCCCATCAGAAGAACACTTCCGGAGACGGCGGTGCCCATGCTGAGAAGGGCAAGGCAGCTGAGCCATTACAGATTGCCTACACCGCCAGTGGCAGCGAAGCCACTGAGGTCTTAGCCCTACAGGGGTAAGAAACCGAAACCGAATTAGTACACTTGTGAATTAGTATGTATGTGGAGTATTGTAAGTATACCGAACCTTGCTAACTTGGAAGCTATATGTTCTGGATTTGGCCAAGGAAAGAACCAATCTGATGACCGCAGCTACATCTGCCGTAACTGCAACAAGGATCATCCCAGCACAGATTGCCAAGGAAGGGAGATCCGCTGCTTCACTTGTCAGAAACCGGGCCACCGTGCCAATGTGTGCCCAGAAACTCTAAGCCCAAGGGCAACTACTAGGGCTACAAGCAGCGTGAGGGCAAGGAGGTTGCATCTGGCGATGCTCATGCCCAGCACACCTCGCAACAGGGGTCCCGAGGTCCGCAGAAGGGCGCACCGCAGAGGCAGCCGGCCTTACACATCATAGACCGTGATGGGACCGGGACTAAGTCCGGCCCAGGTAACCACTGTAACCTTTAATCCTTGAAGAGCATGACTAAGTATTAAAGTAATTGTATGAATGAAAACATGAATGCATAAGTACTTGAAGTATGAAATTGAGCATGAGTAAGTAACATGGAAGTATGTATTGAGCATGAAATGAATTAGTAAGCCTAGAACTCACTCTAGATGAAATTTACCACCTTAGGGAAATTCCATATCTGTTACCCAATACCTTCGAACTCACCTCATGAAGAGACCGACATCGCCAATCACCACTTCAACAACGAACAGTGTCAGGTCATCCGCCCAGGTATGACCTTATTAAAAGGATACCTGACACCCGAAGCACAAGTTTCAATCATCCGACGATGCAACGAGTTAGGAATGGGTCCAGGAGGATTTTATACACCCGAATTCCCCGGTGGAGCTACAATGAAGCTGAAAATGATGTGCTTGGGAAAGGACTGGAACCCTTATACCAAGACATACCAAACACGCGAGCAGGAGGAGCAACACCTCCAGCAATACCCCCAGAATTCCAAATGCTTGTCACACAAGCTGTAGAAATTGCACAACAGTATGAAGATGAACCAATCCCTGCACTTGAAGCAGATCTATGTATCGTCAACTTCTATGAGAAAGAAGGACGACTTGGCTTACACCAAGACAAGGACGAGACAACGGAATCTCTTGAACTAGGAGTGCCCGTAGTGTCTTGGTCCATTGGTGATGACGCCGTATTCTTGTATAGCGAGCAGAAGCGTGTGGACCTCGCAGAGAAATTGGTATTGAGATCAGGAGATGTTCTAATCATGGGTGGAAAATCAAGGTTGCTGTATCACGGGATCCAGAAGATCAAGTTGAATACGGCACCACCGGCAATAATCAATGCCACACACATGAAACCAGGACGCCTGAACCTTACCTTTAGAAAGTATTAATCTTGTAGTAGCATGTAATCCAGTAGTAACGTGTATTAGAGACACAGTATGTATGATGGTTGGTTATTCAATAAAAGCAGTGTTGGTTATTAAATTCCACTTGCGTTCCACCATCTTTACTTATAATCTCATGAATCAATAGGTTGTGGACTCGGTACCGAAGGTAACCTGAGCATCCTCACCGAAGAACAAGCCGGCAAGAGCGGCACCATTCTAACGGGAACATTCCCAGTAAACGGCATCGAAGCCTCAGTATTATTCGACTCCGGCGCCTCTCACACCTTTGTATCGCCATCATTCGCTACAAGGTTGGGGCTAGACGCAGATGAGCTACCAAATTTCTTGGTTACTCTCCCGTCAAGGAGCGGGTAAAGTGTACTAAGTATTACCACACCCCACCAATTCAAATCAAAGGTGAAGCGTTTCCCATTTCCTTCTTGAATTCAACGGATTGGGATTCGACTTGATAATTGGAATGAACTGGTTGGAGCGGCACAAAGGACGGATCCTATGCGCCGAGCACCGATTGCTGCTCAAGAGTCCATCTGGGGTCACTGTTTCATACCGCCAGAGACCGAGAGAGCCTTCAACTACAGTCATCTCCGCTATGGCAATGTATCGGGAGCTCAGAAAAGGATGAAGTGTATTTATGTCACGTGCAAGACCTGGAGAGAGATCCAGAGTTCAGTGATGATGTAGCAGTAGTCTCAGAATTCCCTGATGTATTTCCGAAAGAGCTACCTGGTATGCCACCACAGAGAGCGGTAGAGTTTGAAATTGACCTCGTACCGGGTACTGGTCCCATTGCTAGGGCACCATACCGTATGGCACCAGCAGAAATGGCAGAACTCAAGGAGCAACTACATGACTTACTCGACAAAGGGTTTATACGCCCGAGCGTATCACCCTGGGGAGCACCGGTCCTCTTCGTGAAGAAGAAGGACGGTAGTCTCCGCCTCTGCATCGACTACCGTGAATTGAATGCGGTCACTGTAAAGAACAAGTACCCATTGCCACGCATCGACGACCTGTTCGATCAATTGAAGGGAGCATCCGTCTTTTCTAAGATTGATCTCCGATCCGGATACCACCAAATTGCTATCAAAGAGCAAGATATTGAGAAAACAGCATTCCGAACAGATATGGCCACTACGAATTCACGGTGATGCCATTCGGTTTGTCTAATGCACCAGCCAAATTCATGGACCTAATGAATCGGTTATTCAGTGATCAGCTGGACACTTCAGTAGTAGTATTCATTGACGACATTCTTGTGTATTCGAAGTCACCAGAAGAACATGAAAACCATTTGAGAAGAGTACTTGAGACACTGCGCGAGAACCAGCTGTATGCGAAGTTCTCCAAATGCGAGTTCTGGCTAGATCAGGTATCATTCCTTGGTCATGTCATCTCGAGCGCAGGCATTTCAGTAGATCCATCCAAAATCGAAGCAGTGCGATCATGGCCTAGACCTAAGACTGTTACCGACATCCGGAGCTTTCTTGGTTTAGCCGGTTATTACCGGAGGTTTGTAAAGGACTTCTCAAAAGTCGCTAAGCCCATGACGTCATTGATGAAGAAAGATGCACCGTTTGTATGGACAAGCGAGTGCGAGGTATCCTTCCAGAAACTAAAAGACTCATTGACCTCAGCGCCAATTCTCACACTTCCAGAGGGCACAGAGGGATTTGAGGTGTATTGTGATGCATCGGGCAAGGGCATGGGATGCGTACTCATGCAGCATGGCAAGGTAGTAGCATACGCCTCCCGCCAGCTGAAAAAGCATGAGGAGAATTACCCGACACATGATCTAGAGTTAGGAGCCATTGTCTTCGCCTTGAAGATATGGCGACACTATCTCTATGGGGTAAGCATCACCATCTACTCCGACCACAAAAGTTTGCAGTATGTATTTACCCAGAAAGAACTGAATCTAAGACAGAGGAGGTGGATGGAGTTCCTCTCGGATTACGACATCAACCTCCAGTATAAAGAAGGGAAGGCAAACGTTGTAGCCGACGCCCTGAGTCGTCGAGCACACTCGCTCCATTCGCTACTCGCTTCTTCTAGCTTGGTTGACGAGGTGCGAGACGCTCAGTTGAGCGACCCTTACTTCACTGAGATCAGACAGAAAATCACAGAGGGTACCTTCGAGAACCGAAAGTACGACTTCAAATTGCATGAAGATGGTCTGATCCGATTGAATGGCAGATTATGCGTCCCCCGAAGCAATGCTGAGCTAAGGGATCGCATTCTGCGAGAGTCACATTGTTCGACATTGCATGTCCATCCGGGAGCCTCTAAAATGTACAAAGACATGAAGAGGTACTTCTGGTGGTCAGGAATGAAATCCGACGTGACTGAGTATGTTCTGAGGTGTCTCACATGCCAGAAGGTGAAGTTCGAGCACCGAAGACCGGGAGGAATGGTGCAATCCATGCCCATTCCGGAGTGGAAATTCCACGATATCTCTATGGATTTTGTTGTTGGACTCCCACCTGCTAGGGGAGGACTCAACATGATCTGGGTAGTAGTCGATCGTCTCACCAAGGTTGCCCGATTCATACCGATGAAGGACACCTGGAAGGTGGCGAAGCTCGCGGAGCTATTCGACAAGGAGATCATTCGACACCACGGAGTCCCGAAAACCATTGTATCTGACCGCGACACCAGATTTCTTTCGAGATACTGGAGAGCGACACGGGAAGCGCTTGGTACTGAGTTGAAGCTTAGCACCGCCTTCCATCCACAGACCGACGGTCAGACAGAAAGGACCATCCAAACACTAGAGGATATGCTAAGGGCATGTGCCTTAGACTTCCAGGGGAGCTGGATTGAGAAGCTTCATCTTATCGAGTTTTCGTATAACAATAGCTACCATGCTTCGATTAAGATGTCGCCATTCCAAGCTTTGTATGGTAGACCTTGCCGTACCCCGTTGTGTTGGGATGAGTCAAGCGAAGCGGTCATCATAGGACCGGAGTATTTGGAACAAGTACAAGCTGAGGTACAACAAATCCGAGCAAATATGAAAGCAGCCCAAGATAGACAGAAATCCTATGCGGATGTGCGACGACGCGACCTTGAGTTCGCCGTGGGCGACCAAGTGTTCTTGCGTGTCTCACCTATGAAGGGTGTCTTTCGATTTGGCCAAAAGGGCAAGCTGAGCCCGAAATTTGTAGGCCCGTATACCATATACCGAGAGGATTGGAGCCGTAGCTTATAGGCTAGCATTGCCTGAAGAATTGGGGCGTGTTCATGATGTCTTTCATGTATCACAACTCAAGAAATACATAGCCGATCCCTCTCATGTATTAGAACCCGAACATCTATCCCTAGAGCCGACGATGAGATATGTCGAGACTCCACTGCGAATCCTTGATACGAAGACAAGAGACACTCGCCATAAATCTGTACGAATGGTGAAGGTCTTGTGGTCTAACCACGATGTCGAGGAAGCGACTTGGGAATTAGAGGACGCCATGAAGGCGAAGTACCCGAATCTATTTGTAGACTAGATGTCTAGTATCCGTATAGCACGGAGGGTACGGGGCGTACCCCTTTTTAAGGGGGGTAGAGCCTTTCGCTTTTGCATTGCTTCGGGTTAGCATTGCGTAGTATGTATGTATTGTAATTGTATTTTGGTTGGCACATGTAGTGCTAATTGTATTGTATTGGCACAAAGTAGTGCTAGTAGTATTCGGTATGTAGTACGATGTATGGTATGTATGTAATGAGTAATGCATTTGTGTGTACGGTATATGACACGAATGACATTGTGAAGTGTATTGCGAATGTATTGTGGAATGTGCGAATTGAATGGTGTATTGTGTATGGTATTCGAATGGAGTATTGCGTGAATTGAGTACTGTGTATGGAAATTGAACTGAGTATGATGTATGGTATCTGAATTGTGTATGCTGGTAGTAGAATGTATTGTGGCAACTGGCTTGCCAAATAAGTAGAAATGTAAACCGTAACCTTGAGCAACTTTAAGGGCAAAGTTTCTTAAGGGGGGTAGATTGAAATACCCTGTAATTAAAAATAGTGATTAATTAGGCTAATTATAATTTTAAAGGCTTAATTACACTTAAATAAATACGAGGGAATAAATCCCGAAGAAAACGGACCTTTAAAATGGGTTAAAAGTATAAACGAACCTTAAAGCGCGTTTTTCGAGGAAACCGGGAAAACGTGACTTTAAGCGGGTCAAACAGACTCGTAACAATTTTGGTCAACTAAATAGTCACTAATAAATATTAGTGGAGCCTTAGAACCAATAAAATTAATTAAACGAGAAAATTCCGGAAAACGGGTACCGGTTAGTAAAAACTGTAACAACCGGGAAGTTGTGGGGTGAGAATGCAAATAAACAAAGTTAGTGTGTCCACCTTGCAAATAAAAATTAAAAATCTGTGTGTGTGTGTGTGTGGGATCCGATTTACCCCTCCCTCTCACACTCACCTAACATTCCCTTATTTACTAAAAGACAAGGGAAATAAGTAAAAGGAAAAAAAACAACTCTCTCTCCTACTCCCCCTCTTCCTCTCACGCATCCCCCTCCCTCTCTTTCTCTATCTCTTCTTCCCTGCGATGACAATGGAGATTTGAAGAAAACCCCCACAAACCTCACCTTCTCTCCATTGTTGTGCCTTCATCCTTTGTCCAAAAATTATAAAAACCATACCATTGGAATCCCCTTGCAAAGGAGAACATTTTCATCCTTTCAAAAATCCAAAAGCTCAACTTTCGTTTTTATGGGTGTTCCCCATTTGAAGATTCAAGTCCACCATTAGAAGCACCTTCACCTCCTTATCATCTTGAGGTAAAAAGAAATTCGAAAACCTTCATTCTAGCTCTCATTGGCATTATAAAGATTTTGGTTTTTGAATGTCTTTTCCTTGTTGCTTCAGCTCAGCCGATTTTGGCTCTTTCTTGGGCTAGGAATATTGTTCTCTTGCTAGTCAAGAACTTCATTCATCCATTGGAAGGTAATGCTCTTTCCTAAACCCTAAAACATTAAATTCTAGGTTAGTGCAAAAATGAATGTTAAATGGTAATGTGTATGGGTATGGTGGTTGTAGTATTGTGCATTGTGTGAGGAAGAACAAAGAGGGAAAAAGGAAGGAAGAAAGAAGGAAAGAAAGAAAAAAAACTAACAAGACAAGGTAAATACCCTTACCTTGAATTAGTTTTGTATATTGTGTTGTAACAGTTTTTGTGTATCAAAAACAGTAATGTGTATGTTAATGAGTAATGAGTATGTAGTAATGTATTGGAGAAGAGAATGTAACAGTTTTGAAGTTTTAAATGAAGTTTAAAAGCTTGGGAAAACCGTGGGTAGTATATGTATATGTGCAGGAATTTAATGTGTGTAGTGGTGTTGAATTGTGAGTATAATGTATTGTATAAACAGGTTGTGAGAATGAGAAAACGTGAGCTGAAATAATGTGTGGAGAAAGCTAAAAATATAGGGGAGACTATGTCAAATTTTGTGTAGGAATGAGAGGACTTAAGTGTTAAGAAGAGGAAGTAACCTAGGTAATAACTAGGTGTATTGGGAGAAGAGTAGTGGGAGTGTCTAGGGTCTTGAAACAGATTTTGGAATGAGTTTGTAAATGGGATGAAACTAGAGTGTAAGGTAATGTATTTTGGATGCTAGGAATGGCATTAGTTGAAGAAGTAATGGAGGTTAGAAGTTGGAGTGAAAATCTGTAGCATAATGTGGAAACCAAAATCTGTAGCATTAGTGTGAAGAAAAGCAATGTAAGTGTTGGAATTGAAATAAGGAAATATTGAGTAAGTTGCGTAAGAATGGAGTAGTAAGTTTGGAGAATGAATTGAGGTGATTTAGAGCATCTAAATGAGTGGTAAACATGTGGGGAAGCATTGGTAAAGATTTGGGAAGTAATGGGTAAATAAATCAGTTAAAAACAGATTTTAAAACTGAAGTACTGGGCCGGACCGGACTTGCGACCGGACTTGCAAGTTTGGTCGAGCCCAGATTTACAAAGACGGGAAACCTTCTGGAATCGACCGGACTTGTGACCGGACATGCAAGTTCGGTCGGACCAGAAAATTCTCCCGTCTGAAACCTTCTGGAATGGACCGAACTTGCGACCGGACTTGCAAGTTCGGTCGGCCAGAAAAATTCCGCAGATGAGAGCTTCTGGAATAGACCGAACTTGCGACCGGACTTGCAAGTTCGGTCAGCCAGAAAAATTTCCGTAACACAGGCTACTGGAATGGACCGAACTTGCAACCGAACTTGCAAGTTCGGTCGAGCCAGAAATTTCCCGTACTGATAGCTACTGGAATGGACCGGACTTGCAAGGTCGGTCGCAAGTCCGGTCGAGTAAAAAAAAATGTTTTAATTATATGATTATAGTAATCATATATACATATATATATATGCCTACATACATATATGCATCTATATGTAGTAGTACACCAAGAATGAGGTAATAATGGTAAGAAAGTAAGTGAATGAGTAAGGAAACAAGTGTAAGAAGTAATAAGGAAAAGAATGGTTTTATAACCAAGTAAGAAAGTAATGAAGTAGTAAGTATACGTTGAAAGTATCAATGAAGGAGTAAGTAGATCAATAATAGATCATTGATCATACTACCTCATGTATGTATAGGAATCCCATAGTTGAGCTCCAAAGGAACCGGTAGTACCCTACGACGGTGAACGGTATGATTTCTTCATGCCCTGTATCCTAACTTGGTTACCCCGATTTGTGTGCCTATGTGATCACCAATAAGATAAATGCACGAATCGGACTTATATTGCACTTAACTGTGTTTGAACTATTTCGTTCTTGTTGAATCTTCTTGAACATTTAGTTTGTATAATTCATGAAATGTATGAATGGAAATGAAGTGTATGTGTAAGTATGAGTACTTGTGTATTGTATGTATGTATGGGAAGTAAGTATGGACTTCTACTAATTCCTAACCATCTAACTCCTAACATGAGTAATGAGTAAAATGGAATGAGTAGAAGCCCAATATAGTTTCGGCCACGTGTGAGGATAAGGAGACACAAGACGTTGGATCCGAATCCTGGCTATAATCTTTTCCATGGACCAAATACCTTGAATGGGTAGCATCCTGGATTAGTGGGCCACCCTAAAGCCCGGTGGTGGGATGTAGTAATCCCTGCCCGGAGGTCATACCGACTTAACTGGAAGTAAAGTATGTAAGAAGTAAGTATTGTATTTGTATTGGTCTTGACTATCGTAAGTCATTGACCCGGAGTAAAAAGTATTGAACACCCGATTAACCCAGGTGTGTAATGAGGCTAACAAGACCTTGTATGTATTGGAGAATTGTATCTCCGTAATGCGGTGAGTATGGTAAGTATGGACGGTTGACTTGCATTATCTTCCTTGTATGTAACGTATGTATGTATGCTTGTGAAATGAATGTATTGAATTGTATTGTATAAAGCATGTATGTATGTATGAATGAAATGAACCGCATGTACTCGACCAAATAGTTGGCGTACCCTCGCTAGTACGCGGGGTATGCGGTTATCATATGCAGCGTAAGCTGACCCCCTAGGGGGAATGTTTTTACTCCATAGGTACCCGCGAGGCCTGACGGTAGGGTAAGGACGTGATGTGATTCCCTTTGGGATGTAGCAGTAGGAATGGAGTAGTGTACCGAGTTGTACACGGCTAGGCCATTTTGAGTAGCCGGTGTACCATGTGGCACACCTTTTTGGATATTGAAATCTTGATTGGATAGTAAGGAGAGGATGTATAAACTCTTCATTTTGGGAAGTAGTTCATGAAATGTAATTCATATATTCAGTATACTCAGTAATCAAATGTAAGTAAGTATTTGGTATTGTAAAGTAAGTAGTACGTATGCATTTCATTCTAATCATCAGACCGAACGGTAAGTAGTAGTAGCCTTGTTAACCTTGGAGGGTTAACGGCGTGTATCACCCGCCGGGAGTAAGTAGGTATTCCGCTGCGAGAAGGGTAAGTATGGGAATGATTAGAGGATAATGAAAGAATTAGCGGTTGGGGTGTTACACTTGGTATATCTTGGTTCGTTTTGATTTTGAGTAATCTCGAGTGGAATGTTGTTATGGAAATGGATGGAATAAAGGATTGGATTGGTATGGAATTTCATTGGAATTATTATTGTCTCAGCACACCCGAAGCGGTGTGAGTGCCTATTAGTTGATTTTTAAAATTTGAGGCGAAGTTTCTTTTAAGGGGGAT
>CM041781.1:225923361-225954689 GCA_023374045.1 Limonium bicolor | reverse complement strand
CCACAACGCATGTACTTCTCTGTACAACTTTACATGGTTTGGATGTTATAATTGAGCTCCATGACAAGGCCGTTGCATTCTGTCTCCTTTCATGGAATGCCCCTTAGGATTGTCAGTCCGTCTCTGACAACCTATGTCTACAAACTGGGTGTTAGTTTCAACCCTTGTGCTTCTGTCATGTGCATTTCGTGCAACAATTATTGATGCGAACACCCTTTAAGGATTGCTCCTGGGTTTACTAAGTTATGCCTTTACATCTAGTTCACACTTATTGGTACATTCCGTTAGCCACGCCGTTTGCGCTCTTAACTGGTTATTTCTTCTTCTGTTAAGATCAACATTTCCTGATTGTGTAGGTACTCATTCTGGGAGTTTCATCCCATTCATTGCACATTAATGTGTCCACATTAGGCATCTGCTTTGCCATGTACAGGCTGGGTCACCATTCCAGCTATCATGTTTATCCTTGAGGATCCTTAAGTCATATACGATGTCTTTACATTATGTTAGTGCACTTCGCACCCCTGACCCTTAAACATTTCCGTGGAAGAAATTCACTAATCCTTTTAATCTCGTTAACTTAACTGAGTTCCTTATCTTCAACCATTCATGGTAATCCTTAGTTCTTGTTTGACTTATACTGCTGACCGTGTATGGGAGTCGACTACTTCCCGTGTTTCGGACTCTACTCGTATACATATGTGGGGTACCCTACTGATACATTACTACTTACCCAACTACCCATAAGTAGGTCTGTCAGGCCCACAAGCTCCTATCGGAGTGCGGTCGTCCCACATTTCAGTTAGTACACTCGTAGTGTCCGTACACGCCTAGGTGAAGTATTCTGTTGTCAACTCCCTTATATTGTCCCTTGACAATATCATTCCATGCTTCCCGAACTTAATCGAGGGAAGGTTTTATCCATGTTGTATCTTTATCAACTGCCCTTGGTTTTACTGGTTTGGTTTAAAAGAAGGTTGGAAAGAATGTTGGTTTGAAAGAAATTTGGTTTTGAAAAGAAAAGGGTTTGAAAGAAAAATTCTCATTGTTTTACAATACCTTCTTGCCTCAACCAAGTCTAGCTTCTTGCTGACTGGTGTACTTACAATTACAGGGTTAGGCTAACAGGCCCTTCCACTGTTATGATGATCGCATTTAACTTTCTAGACTTTACCAAGTACTTTGTAGTGGTTATAAATTTCCCGAACAGCCCTGTTATAGCAGCACTTGCTATGGCAAGTGCGCCATGCTAACTGGCTATCGGTTAGACCATACTGGTTGTGGTATTGTTTTTACCCATACTGTCAGAGTGGCCTTGTGTGGCCCTCACTAATCTTACCGCCTTGATAATAACTCTTCTAGGTGACTTCTCACTGTCCTCACATGACGATCATCAACTAGGGTGTTTCCCATTCTGGGAGACCCCTTTTTCTTAGTATTGTATTCTCTTTTGTAGCCCGTTCCACGTATTTGTCGTGGTTACTACTGCGACTTGTCTATGTTTTGGGCACTACGTTGTAGTTCCTTGTCGGTTGGTATACCGTTGGTGTATCATTTAACAACTGTGGTCCCGTAGACACTCGTCTCGGGTTTTATTAATCCACTTCTTGCTCGTTGCATGGTTGGTGCGTTGCAAGCTGGTTATCCTCGACTGCTCGGCATGTCGACCCAGGTTGCCGGAAATTCTATTCTCTCATACATGAAATTCTTCATTCTTCGCTATTAAATGCGGTTAACATTGTTCAGATGGAAACCGTCTCCGGGATTCCCAGCTTTCGGGATCTACCGTATGATAGGTCTTCCGTACTTTAAAGGTATTTAATAACAGCCAGATCGGGTATTCCCGAGTATGAGAGGACTTTCATCTCTCTGGCGTTGTTTTTTCTCAAGTATAAAATAGGAGTTGTGGAGGGCGGGTTGGATATAGTAGGTTTTCAGTATTCACTGGTAGTTCCTAACTAGCGTATCTCTCACGCTATCACTCAACCCTTAACCCAAAGTACTAAAATCCTAACTCGGTACTTCCTAAGCTCGGTAATAATCAGTCATCAGAGCGATACTTCGCTCTGATACCACTTTTTGTAACCCCCATCCAACAATAAACACACTTAACAACAACTGCAGCGGAAAACAAACTTCAACACATAACTTAATTTCTTGGTGTTACACGCCGTTAACCACCCGCGTGGCTACAAGGCTAATACTATACATTGAACCGGTCTGATGGGCTAAATTCCCGAGCGACTACACATTATTATCCCTTTCCGTTAACAACAACAAACATACACCTTTCACTGTACCGAGTATTCATAAACTGATGCCGATAACAATTTCGGTCTTACTACACCTACTGTATATATACACCTAAATGAATACCCATGTACAACGACTAACCCCCTCCTACTCTCGAACGGCTTCCAGCACTTCGTACCTGAAATAAGAAAAGAAGAGAAAGGGTGGCCCCCAAGGGGCTCAACACCATTGCTGGTATGGTAATCCCGCACCCACATGCTACCGGGCCACGCACAACTAATTGTCGTCTTAGCATGCGGTTGAATTATATTTAAATCATGCACGCACTGTAAACACACAACACACAACATTTCGCCTCAATGGGCTCAATAAACGGATAATACATCCTTATTTGATAAGTCACTCATGGTATTCATTATTCCTAGAGTGTTCTCCTCTAATGGAGCTACTTCCTTAATAGACACACTTACCCGTTATTCGGGTTATCCTTAAACGCCTCTTATCACAAACTGGGATTCATATCCATGATCCACATACTCCACATTTTACAAACATATACATGCTTCCCATAACAACACATAACAACACTTTCACGTTTCAACGTGCACATGATAACACCTCAATAGAATTTGCTTTACAACAACATCACATAACATAACGGGAACGGTCCTCTTAGGAACCGACCCAAACATAGTTAATTCACTGGTGAGCCTAGAGAATGGTGTCACCCTCATGGTAAGCTCGTTATACAACAACAACACTCATTACCGTCCTAATAGTCGGACGAGTAACTGTTAAGATGGTTCGGGTTTGGAGGCCCGAACACACCACACAAACACATCACTAGTAGGAAAAGGACCTACCGCAGCGGTTGTTTTACCTATGGCAGCGGTTGAAAACCGCTGCGATGGGTGCCGCTGCGCTAGGTGAAAACTCTACCGCAGCGGTTGTAGAACCGCTGCGGTAGGTACTCTACTCGCAGCGGTTGTTAGTAAGAACCGCTGCGTTAGACCTTTTTTTTAAAAAAAAACCACCTATCGCAGCGGTTGTTAATAAGAACCGCTGCGATAGACCTTTTTTTTAAAAAAAAACCACCTATCGCAGTGGTTCTTATTAAGAACCGCTGCAATAGGTTTTTTTTTTTTTGTTTTTTCCATTCCAGCCTACAATTCTACCACACACACACCCAAATCAATCAAACCTGTGAAGATATAGCAATAAACAATGCCACCACAGTGGGGCATTAGATCAACCATTTCACCATATAAATTGCCACCAAAACCTATCTACGGGCAATAATCCACTTACATTTACAAATTTCACCAAATTAATCAAATATCAACAAATCTTTACAGAAACGACAATTGTTTCATGAGAATTTCAAATCATCCTACTCAATCCTACCAAACCCTAGAAGCAACCTACATTAACGCTCATGAATTCTGCCCATTCTTCGAGCACCTCGGTTATATGTCCTTCGTTGTAACCATCTACCAACTCTTCAAAAGCCTTGGAATTAACACAAAAAAATATGATTAGTTGCTAATAATACTTTGAGTTTAAGAATCAATGTTAAAAATTATCTACAAAACCAAAATATTTCGAGAATGCTACTTACCAGGTCTAGAGACTTCTCTGGCAAGAGTCTCGGTCTCGCTATCAAGTCACTCATAAACCGAATGACATAGTAGCCACATTCCGAACCTCCCGGCTGCTGTGGACACTGCACATGTATATACGTACATATTCAAAATCGATTTAACACATAAATTATAATACTGTTCCTATTTTAAAACTAATGAACATATTACAAATTTGAATAAGGCTACAAAAATACCTTGACTACATTCCACGGAATCTTCTTAAGTCTCTCTCCTCGGACTTGCGTCATTACAGATACAAGGCACTAGAATTCATACGCACAGAAAAAGTAAAAGTTATCAACTGGATGATTAAGAAATAACTAAAAATTGATAATTAATCAAGTTATGTAAATTCATCACCTCATCAACATGTTATATATAAGTGGCCTCTTGGGACGCAGAGATGCTGAGTAAGCTGCAGGACTCTTGGGCTTTTATACATAGAACGAGCAAACACCAGTGTCGGCTGTTCATAGATTACAATACAGGCAGAAACTTAATTCAAAATTACATAATACAAATATCATAATTTTTAAACTAACTTAACATTAGATAAATTCTTACCCTTGATGAAGAGGCAGCATGATGTAAGATTTATCTTGTAACTGCACATGCATGTATCACATTCGACAAGTACTGGACCAACGCTTGGGGGTCAGATCCCATATTAGCTTCGGAACAGTAGTCAGGGCATAGGAACCCGAAACTACTATTCTCATGTACTTGGACCGCCTTGTCATCAATAAACCTGCACAATATAAAGAAACAAATATTATGAATTTAATTTTCAAATATACAGAGTAAAATGTGTACAACATTTGCTAATTACTCACATGCAGCCGATTTGAGAATCGACGCACTCAACCAATCCTTCGTGAACAACTCCACAAAATCAGTAAGATAGATTTCAAAACTCTGAGCGCCTCTGTAGTGAAAAAGATCTGGTCTTGGTTCCATTGAACCGAATCTCTTCCTGGCGGCGTCATCAGTAGTGTGGAGTGTAACAGTTTCAGCATGGGGGTAAGGCATTCAGAACCGCCGGTTGTAGCAAATTCGATCTCATCACAACTCTAGTCGCGGATGCCATCAAAGGATTAGCTGGTGGAACACAACTCTCTTTCCTTTTGCCTTATCAAGAATTTGATTGAATGTGTTCCTAATTATTAATTTAATAAGTATATGTTTCTACTCTAGGATATGTTAAAGAATAAGTTTTTTCATGGGGTTACCTGCTGCTCCCCAAGCCTAATCAATCTACAGGGCCACTGTACTGCATTGGATTCAGCTTGACGAAGGGTGGATATGTCTGCACTGGGCACCGGTATCTGACAATCCGCGTAAGCAGGCGCTTAACCTTCAACAAGCACCCGGCCATGGTACTCTCGAGCGCTGTATTCCTCACGTGTCTCCAGCACAAGACTTGAAAAGTTTTCCCCACCCTACTTCGACTTCGTCAACGCCAATCACTTGGAGCAATGTGCAGTCAATTGCTTGCTAAATTTTCAAAATTAAAGATTTTAGATGCACATAAACAATTGTATAATTTGTTTTTTTTTTGTATTTGTAGTTAACATGTTGTTCTAACCTTGAGAGATGAATATGGAAATGGGTTGACGGAGTGAACAACTGGGAGGCACTGCTGCGGGCTCTGATGCTTGTGGCTGATCTGGCGGTCTAGAAAACCTCCTGACTCAGCCTCTCAGAACGAATCATCTCCATAGCTTGAGCGATTGACTGCTGAAATTCATTTCGTAGTCGCTGCTCGAGCTCCGCATTCTGGTGTAAGTGCTGCTCGTATGTAATGGTCCCTCCAGCACAGTGTCTCGACCCAGGATTCCCGAAGGCTTGGCGTATACCGACATGACCGCCAAAGCCTACTCTGCACGACCCGGATGATCCTTCTTCCCGAGAGCGCGGGAAAGTGGATCATCCTGCCTAACGGCTGCCAAGAGCCCTGGGTGATCTGGGAGCTTAACTCTTCCTGTTATGGAGTTTAATAAGTCAATAAGGATTCTTCGGTTTATTTAACTGCTATTGTTACTCTATAAATATAATAAACATTTTTTTAACTAAAAATCACTTACCATTTGGTTGATGACCTCTCTCGTGGCGTCATCATACTCAGTAGGTGCCGCCGGATTTGAAGGTTTCTTCCGTCGACTTAAGTCCCAAACCTTCATCCTTCGTTCGTTGACATTCGAGCCAGCTGCTGATAAGTGAGAAATACATAGATATTTAAGGGTTTAATTTACCTTATACTTGTGCACTTTCAGAATAATATTTCTCACTTATCGTATGTTTTTCCTAAATTTATGTCTTGATATGGACTGATATATTTTATGTGTTAAATGTAGGAAAAAGCCATGTTAATGGATAGATAATCTCATGAGCTTTCCAACGCAACAAACGGCGAGTCAAACGGACTTATAACGAAGAATCTGGAGCCAATTGAAGATTAGACTATAAACAACCGCCCACAACATACACGTCCGCTTGGTTAAGGCGCGGACAACACACAGGCGTCCGCCTCGCGGACAAGACAGAGACGTCCGCATCTTATCTCGCGGACAACACACAGGCGTCCGCCTCGCGGACGGAACAGAGACGTCCGCATCTTATCTCGCGGACAACACACAGGCGTCCGCCTCGCGGACAAGGCAGAGACGTCCCGCACAAACCAGGCGGACGCGCAGGCGGACATGACTAAAATCAACGCGAAACAGTTTTCTTCTTCGTTTTTCTCGCGGCGTTTTCTCTTCTTCCTTCTTCGCGGCGCCTACCGACACTTATCTCAGGCGCCTACCGACAGTCCTCACGCGTCTGCAACCCCAATCTCTGCAAACCCAATCCATCTACTCCTCAACTTGGCCACTTGGTCACGCGTGCTCCAACCTCTCCTTCCCCTCTCCTTCTCCTTCTTCTATAAATTCTACGAGCTTTCTGCTCAAAATAATTACTCCCTTCCTCAAAATCCAAACACCACCACCACCGTTCAAACCACGACAGACCACAGTTCACCACAATCTTCCATCCAAAGTTCATTAAACTTACGCTGTTATTTTCCAGACAGCCAACGAAGAAGACGATCTGCACAAAACCAGTCCATATCCTGATCTGTATCCGCGTACCGTCGTTCTTCTTCGTTCTTCTGTCTGTCTATCTTATTTATTATGTTGTTTTTATAATTATGTGTAATTAATAAATCTAGCTTCCCGGGTTTAGAAGCGAGCTTATTTTATATAATTGTGTTATATAAGCTTTCCAGTATAATTTATCTAAGCAGTATTTTGATTCCTCTCCTTAATGCGCTTTAATTCTCTTGTACAATTATTAAAGTGATATTTGTAGTTCTTTGTTAACATGCAGTGCTGAGACAAGGTTCTAGACACAGGAAGTCAAATGGGTTAACGACTAGAAGCGATATTCCTCGCCGTATAGGTTAATCTATCTCCAATAGGGATTATTAATAATGCGATTAATTTATTAATAACTTGAACAAGGAATTGTGCTTGTTGTTTAAATTAATCAGGGTTTATTAGACAGGGAACGGTCAATAAACTAATTAAGATTCTTGAGTTTATTGTTAAAATGGGAAAGTTATATTAATATGATTAGATAAAATACGTGAGCAGAACAACCCGGGATGCTTCTTAAAAACACAAAAAGATTTATAATTTCTATTTCTTTTCTGTTTTAATTAATTATTTTTATTATTGCCTTATGATTTAACTGTTAATCTCACTCCCTAAAAAAGATAAAATCTGTTTATAGAATTCTCAGTCAATTTATATATTATCAGTTATCCACAGCGAGGTCCCCAAGAGTACGACAACCCACCTTTCCACTATTCCACAAAACGATTAGGTACACTGCCTAGGTTGAAGAAGTAGTCACATATTTCTCCAACAAGTTTTTGGCGCCGTTGCCGGGGACCTCCGGCAAGGTTAATTGGTAGTTTTTAAATTTTCTGAGTTTTCTGTTTATAAATTTGTGATATATTTTGCTTCTCTTTAATTTTTGTTTCTATTATATTTGTTTCTATTATTCTGCTAATATTTTAATTGTGTAAATTTTCTGTTATATCTGTTTAATTTTCTTTTTATTTTTGTTTTATGTAATTTTACATACCGTTTTTTTTATATATATATATATTTTATTTTAGCAGTTTTATTTTATCTCTGTTTTGTTTCATTTTTGTTTTTCTATTTAGTTAATTTTGTTTTTATGTTTATTTTCTATTTTTAGTTCTATTCTACTTGGTATTTTTATTTTTGTTTTTTGTATGATAGTTACTGATTATGGAGAGCGGCGACGATGAGGTGAAGAGACTCTTGATCAATTTGGAATGGACTCACATGCAAGAGGAAATGTCCTCATATCAAAGGTTGGTCAAAGATTATCAATCACCTCAACAGTCAAATCGAGAGCCGTATTGGTGGGAAGTCGACCAGGCTAATACACAGTACCAAGAAGCTCAGTTGGGATACTGCTACTTCAATCAAATGAACAGCAATCTACGCAAGGGCCAGACGAATTCCTCCCGAGTCAGACCAAGCCTCTAGACGAAATTCCAGTGGTGAGTCAAATGAGTGAAAATCGATTCGAGCCAGATATTAATGAAGCTGCAAGTTCTGATGAGGAGATAAAGAGACTTATCAGGACATTTTTCTCTAACGCTGAGTTGGAGCAAATGTCTGAAAGTTACAATTCTCCTCCATCTCCATCCCCAGCACAAGAGGAGCAATTAAAATTTGAAGATATTTTGTGTGAGCCTCATCAACCGGAAGAGGATATTTATATTCTCGAATCTGAGGAGAAAGCACTACCACCAGTCTCTCATAAACTCTCACCCTGCCTCCGTAAGCCTCAACAACAAAGAGAGGATGTTTACATCCTCCAATTTGAGGAAGAAAATTCATCACCACCTGGTCTCCTGTTAGAACTACGTTACCGCAGTACCTCCTCAAACACCAGGTTTTGTGGAGTATACATTTTCCTATTTTATTTGCCGACTTAACGTTCTGTTTTGATCCAGGTGGTTTGCTCTTAATTACTACTACTCTGTTTTCCTGGCGAAGTTGTTGTCTACTTTTATATTTGATCCAGGATAACGAAGTGGGAGTCTAGCCAAAGACTAAATACGGGCAGCTTACTGGGAGGCAACCCAGTGGTTAAATATTATTTCCCTACTATTCTTGTTTTATGTTTGTTTTCCACGTTATTCCTATATATGTTTTTATTAAATAAAAAAAAGGGAAAGAAGAGAGAACGGGGAAAATTAACTTGAGTTCTTCTGGCTGTTTAGAATATTTCTTCCAGATAAATATTCCGTCATTCTGCATCTGAACTCAAGTGTGGGGGAGCTACTCTACATTTTCTGCATGAAAACAGGGGAGTACACTATCCATACCTTGCTCTTTAAATTTAAATATCTCTTATTACCATGCTTTTTGATCATTACCCAGATAATTTGCATGCCCTGTTATTTTAATTCTTTCTATGCAATGAGGGCATTGCTTTGGTTCAAGTGTGGGGGAGAGATAATAATCAAAAGCTTGCTCTTAAGTTTTCTTTTTCGACACGTGTTTAAATTTGTTAAGTGATTAATAATCAAAGAATGAGCCATAGAGGGAGTAATGCTGGTATTAACAGGTTTAAAGGGTACACAAAAAAAAAACACTCTGCTCCTTACTTAAAAAATTCTGAGGAAATTATCATTTGAATTTTGTTTTGACTTTGAGCCTGGATTTGATTTGGAAAGAAATGATGGAAAAAGAACAAGGCAAGGTACTCCTCTGATCCAAACAGGCATATTCTGATCCTAAACAGGCCTCGTCCACTCGGTTATTAAGTTCTTAGGGGTGCTTTATCACCCGGCTACCTAAGGTACTCGGTATCTGGGATAGTAGACCCAAAAGCGCTACAAGGGTGGAGAGAAAAGTCTGAGGTGAAAGAAAAATGAACTTCAAAATTGAAGTATCAGTGCATTCGGTACTAAAAAAAAAAACGTCATTAAGGATCAAGAGTATGTGGCATTGAAAGGTATAATGGAATAAGATTTTACTTCATGCCCCTTGTCGTTCAAGGAATTGTGAAAGAAAATGGTGGATTGGCTCAGGGTTAAAAGCAGAATTTTCATGGTACTGCTTCTCTTTCTTTTTGCAGGACTTCAGAGTTATTCTCAGAAATAGAGAAATATATCTAATAAAATTAATGTTGTTAGTACCCTTTAAAAATCTGAAAAGATTGGCAATTACCTCTTCTGTGCTCTCCTTACTTGATTATTGTCTGTTTAACTTGTTTAAACATTATGTCAGAAAGATTTGCTTGAGGACAAGCAAAAGATAAGTGTGGGGGAGTTTGATAAGTGAGAAATACATAGATATTTAAGGGTTTAATTTACCTTATACTTGTGCACTTTCAGAATAATATTTCTCACTTATCGTATGTTTTTCCTAAGATTTATGTCTTGATATGGACTGATATATTTTATGTGTTAAATGTAGGAAAAAGCCATGTTAATGGATAGATAATCTCATGAGCTTTCCAACGCAACAAACGGCGAGTCAAACGGACTTATAACGAAGAATCTGGAGCCAATTGAAGATTAGACTATAAACAACCGCCCACAACATACACGTCCGCTTGGTTAAGGCGCGGACAACACACAGGCGTCCGCCTCGCGGACAAGACAGAGACGTCCGCATCTTATCTCGCGGACAACACACAGGCGTCCGCCTCGCGGACGGAACAGAGACGTCCGCATCTTATCTCGCGGACAACACACAGGCGTCCGCCTCGCGGACAAGGCAGAGACGTCCGCGCACAAACCAGGCGGACGCGCAGGCGGACATGACTAAAATCAACGCGAAACAGTTTTCTTCTTCGTTTTTCGCGGCGTTTTCTTCTTCCTTCTTCGCGGCGCCTACCGACACTTATCTCAGGCGCCTACCGACAGTCCTCACGCGTCTGCAACCCCAATCTTCTGCAAACCCAATCCATCTACTCCTCAACTTGGCCACTTGGTCACGCGTGCTCCAACCTTCTCCTTCCTTCCTCTCCTTCTCCTTCTTCTATAAATTCTACGAGCTTTCTGCTCAAAAATAATTACTCCCTTCCTCAAAATCCAAACACCACCACCACCGTTCAAACCACGACAGACCACAGTTCACCACAATCTTCCATCCAAAGTTCATTAAACTTACGCTGTTATTTTCCAGACAGCCAACGAAGAAGACGATGCACAAAACCAGTCCATATCCTGATCTGTATCCGCGTACCGTCGTTCTTCTTCGTTCTGTCTGTCTATCTTATTTATTATGTTGTTTTTATAATTATGTGTAATTAATAAATCTAGCTTCCCGGGTTTAGAAGCGAGCTTATTTTATATAATTGTGTTATATAAGCTTTCCAGTATAATTTATCTAAGCAGTATTTTGATTCCTCTCCTTAATGCGCTTTAATTCTCTTGTACAATTATTAAAGTGATATTTGTAGTTCTTTGTTAACATGCAGTGCTGAGACAAGGTTCTAGACACAGGAAGTCAAATGGGTTAACGACTAGAAGCGATATTCCTCGCCGTATAGGTTAATCTATCTCCAATAGGGATTATTAATAATGCGATTAATTTATTAACTTGAACAAGGAATTGTGCTTGTTGTTTAAATTAATCAGGGTTTATTAGACAGGGAACGGTCAATAAACTAATTAAGATTCTTGAGTTTATTGTTAAAATGGGAAAGTTATATTAATATGATTAGATAAAATACGTGAGCAGAACAACCCGGGATGCTTCTTAAAAACACAAAAAGATTTATAATTTCTATTTCTTTTCTGTTTTAATTAATTATTTTATTATTGCCTTATGATTTAACTGTTAATCTCACTCCCTAAAAAAGATAAAATCTGTTTATAGAATTCTCAGTCAATTTAATATATTATCAGTTATCCACAGCGAGGTCCCCAAGAGTACGACAACCCACCTTTCCACTATTCCGCAAAACGATTAGGTACACTGCCTAGGTTGAAGAAGTAGTCACATATTTCTCCAACACTGGCAGCAACCCACCCCTCTTTCTCCCACTGCGGCACACGCTGAGCAATACTTGTACTCCCCATGTGATGGGGGTAACGATTTTTTTTTGCATTTTGTTGTTGTTTCTCACGTATAGCCTACATATAAGTATGAAAAGACAAATTATGCAAATATATATGAAAAAGACGAATTAACCAAATGAACTGTAAGGACACTTTAAACATTTATCATACAAAAGAACAACTACTAGTGTTAAACTCACCTTGAACTCAGGGGTCAGACGCTTCGCAACAAACTCATTCCACTGCTCTTCAGTAATACCATCGTATTTTTGCCACGGTGGTCTCCGATCATCCACATCTTCACCTTCTGCCTCCTCTATCTCTGCGGGCTCCTCACAGTAAATGTACTGCCTCGTGAGCAGAGATCTGAAGTCTTTGAATTGTGTGGCAATCCCCTTCATCACATCATCCTTCAGAGATGGATCTATACAGAATCGGTCCTATATGCACAAAAAAAAATGGATTAGTGTAAAAAATAACTATATAAATCTAAAAACAAACTATTAAGTGTAACAAATACCTTGAGACGTTCAAATATCTGCTCCTTCAACGCCTGAGGCACTTGCTTCCAATTGTGGTTTATATTGAAATATGTACTCACCAAATGCCTGGCTAGAGCAGTGTAATCATTTTTCCAGTACCGGTGGGCTGATTAAATTCATTGAACTCCAAAGGCTTTGTCGGGGGGCCTCTATTTGCTTTCAGCCCACGGGTTGCCCCTCGTTTTTTGGGTTTCTTGAGTGGGGGAGGAGCAACTTGTATCTCTGTCCTTCCTGTGAAGGACCTGCTGTCTCGGTCTCCTGTGGGGTGGTCTCTACGTCTGCTTTCTTTGATTTCTTTTTACCACCTCGTGTGGTGCGTTTTGCCGGTCTACTATCCCCAGTCAGGAGCAGCTGTCCTATAGGATCATCAATAGGATCATCCACTGAGGAAAAAAACACACACACATTAGATCAATATTCATGGAACGATGTATAATTGCAAAAATAAACATAAAACAATTCATGGAACGATGTATAATTGCAAAAATAAACAACAATAATACGAATATATAATGTACTTTCAACCAATGGTGTTACCTAGACATAGTAACATATATCATGATCTGTTTTCTACCCAAACCCCCTCATTATGGTCTGATCGAGCGTAGATGGTCTGAACATCATCATTTTGTAAATCATCAGTTGAATCATGCAACCCTGTATGCAACGATACAGGTTCATCTATCATCTCATTATCATCATCGTCGTTGTTTTCATCCTCAAACAACACCGGTCTTCTCCCTGGAAGAACAACATGCCATCTACTAGCTTTTGGGTCTTCAACATAAAAGACCTGGTCACAGTCTTTACCCAACACAAACTGATCTTCCTTATTAGTTGTAACACGTGAAAGATCAACCAAAATAAGTCCTTTATCATTTTGGAGTCCATGTCGGTTGTCCACCCAATTGCAGCGGAACAATAGAAACGAATCAATGTGATAGTTTAGTTCCCATATGTCCTCTATCACACCATAATACCAACTACTACTGCTCATTGGTTGAACCTGGTTACCTAGACCATATTCAGTCACCGATGCTTCAATTTTTACCCCACTGTTCTGATGTATTGATTTAGCATCTTGGCGTGCAGTGTAGTATGTGCATCCATTAATGTCATACCCTTCAAACGATACAACATCTGTTCCAGAACCAACAGCTAGACATCTGATTTCTTCACTGACATCTTCGGGGTTCAATGAAGCTTGCTTAAACACATATTCCTTAAACCATTGGACGAATACTCGATTTTGTTCTTTTTTAAGCCAGATACGGTTTTTGGTAGGGTTTTGTCGACTCAACTCAGCAATGTGAATATCGAAGTAGGGTTCAACAACCTCAAGGTGTTGTAGTACAAACAAATGTGCCTGATTAATAAGATCACGAGAGATACGAACAACCTTTTTGCCAATAACTCCTTTACCCTCAAATCTACCATGGTGACGTGGTTTGGGAATACCAATTGATCTGCATCGTTCAAATAACTTGTTACGAATTCTGTGACTTCCTCAGTCACTGTTGCTTCGATGATACTGCCTTCTGGTCTATATCTGTTTTTCATTCTACCCTTCAGAATCCCCATATATCGTTCGAAAGGAAAGGATACATGTAACGTAAGTAAACCGGACCACAATATTTGATCTCTCGGACAATATGCACTACTAAATGCACCATTATGTCGAAGAAAGATGGTGGGAAATAAATCTCAAGCTGGCATATTGTCACAACAATTTCATGTTGCAGATCATCGAGGGTGTCTGAGTCAATTGCCTTGCAGCAGACAGCGTTGAAGAAGAAACATAATCGAGTATAGCATTTCTGACATTTCTTTTCTGGTAATATCCCTCGTATTGCAACTGGAAGAAGATGGAACATTAACACATGATAATCATGAGATTTCATGCCTAACAGTTTCAAATCCTTCATAGAAACTAGGTTCTTCCAGTTTGAAGAGTACCCAGATGGTACCTTCAATGTGTGCAAACACTTGCAAAAACTTAATTTTTCACTCTTAGAGAGGGTATAACACGCAGGAGGTAGATATGTTCGCTTCTCATCCTCTATTGGGTGTAGTTCTTTCCGTATGCGCAACTCTTGCATATCTCTCCTCACCTTCAATCCGTCTTTCGTATTGCCGGGTATGTTGAGCAAAGTACCACACACTGCCTCACCGACGTTCTTCACAATGTGCATGATATCCAAACAATGTCGAACAGGCAGATGCCGCCAATACGGCAGATCCCAAAAAATGGAACATTTTTTCCAAATGTTCTTCGGCGGCTTGGATGTGTTTCTAAAGACATTTTCAATGTCTTTTACCTTTGCATACACTTCCTCTGAATTCAAAGGCAGACGAGCCACATGAGTCTCGGGCTCATTGTTGAACAGCTTTCGCTTTCTCGAACGGTAAGGATGGTCTACTGGAAGAAACCGTCGATGACACATATAAACATTTTTGCCGCAGTGCTTCAGACGATCTGAACATGTGTCATCCTCACATACCGGACACGCTTTGAATCCTTTCACCGAGTATCCTGACAAGTTCCCATAGGCAGGAAAGTCGTTAACAGTACAGAACAACATCGCCTTCAGTGTGAAATTTTCTTTCGCATGAGCATCATATACCACTGTCCCTTCATTCCACAACAACTTCAGATCGTCGATCAGTGGTGCAAGATATACGTCAATGTTATGACCAGGTTGCTTTGGACCGGAAATTAGGAGTGATAACATAATGTATTTTCGTTTCATGCACAACCATGACGGTAAATTATAGATCACTAGTAGCACCGGCCAAGTGCTGTGCTGACTGCTCAACGTGCCATACGGGTTCATCCCATCGGTACACAATCCAAGTCTCAGATTCCTATCCTCATCCCCAAAATGATGTTTGAATTTTCTGTTGATATTTCTCCACTGAGGTCCGTCTGCAGGATGTCTTAATTTTTCATCAATTTTTCTACCTTCCGCGTGCCATCGTAAGTTCTTCGCATCTTTTGGGTTGGCAAACAACCGTTTGAATCTAGGAATTATCGGCAAGTACCACAATAATTTAACTGGACGATTTTTTTTCTGAAAGGAGGAATCCTCATCCTTCTCCTTGTACCGGGACAACAAACATTTAGGACACTTGTCTAGATGTTCGTATTCACCCCTATAAAGCACACAGTTATTTGGGCAAGCATGAATCTTTTTATATTCAACCCCCATTGGACACATCCATTTCTTTGCCTCGTAGGTGGATGTAGGAAGACCATTCTCATCAGGAAGCATATCATGTATCAGCTCTAGAAATGACGTGAAACACTTGTCACCAACTCCATATTTCCCCTTTAAGTTGAACAAATTAAGTACAGCAGTCAATTTTGTGTATTTAACGCATGAAGGGTACAAAGGTGTCTTTGATGCGTCCAACAATCTTTGATACTCTTCCGGCTTATCGACAAAAGTATCGGCAACATTTTCTAACATTTCATCCATTTGTTCATCATGGTGAGTGGTCACGCTGTCATCGAATCCTGAATCACTTAACGGTACCGACTCATTGATGGTATTGAAGGTATGAGCGGTACTTGCGTAACGTGGATCATGAGCACTTGATGATGTTGAAGCACTAGCTGCAACAGCTTCTCCATGAAAATTCCATCTTCTGTAATGTGGCATGAATCCACGGGACTTAAGATGAAATCTAATTTCCTCAATGTCTTCATATTTCCTTACGACCCCACAGTCAACACAAGGACATGAAATCTTGTCCGCCTTTGTTATGTCCTTGTGTTGCACTGCCGCTTTGAGAAATTCTTTCAGCTTCTCATCAAAATAGTTATCCCCTCGATAACCGTACATCCAGTCACGCTCCATTCTATATGTGAAAACAAAACAATGTTTAGATTGATTTGTCTTTCAGTTTCGTCAGCATTTATATATGGAGCATGTTTCTACTGGATGTACGGTTGCAACCAAACTCAGCACTACTCTATGGTTACAACCTAACTAACGTAGCCTAAGTACTCTAACTTTACAACGTAACTAATCTAGCCTTATTCTAACAATTCTAACACATTTAATTTAACTTCAACAAATCATTGCATTATTAAAACAAAAAATAAAGTTTAATTACTTACTTGTTTTAAGGTTGTACAGAGGGGGAAGCTAGGACACTGCTTTGGTGATGGGCTGGGAAAGTACTGGTACAAATCCAATAGCAGATTCAGAAGACCTGACAAAGAAAAGTAAAGATTGTTATACACAAATAACAAATAAAATTAATTAATAAGACTATTACGATTCTAGAAAAAATTCGGCATGACCTTTGCGTAATCGTGTTAATCCCATGCTTATCATTAAGCATTCACCAACATCTTATTTACCACGACAAATAAATTCCACAATTGGCAGCAACCATTCGCAATCACTCAATATTAACCACAACCACTTTTTCGCAATAATTAATTAAACAAACAAAGAGAAAACATAGATGAAGATGTTACCTTTTCACTCTTACTTCACAGCAGAATAAATAAGGAAGAAGAAGTACAGACCACCCCAATTACTGCAGACAGCGGGGAAGCAAGGAAATAATATTAGGGGGGGCAAGAAATCCATTATTATAAGCATTATCATATTAAGAAAATAAAAAAGAGAAAAAAGATAGATGATATTATTACCTTAAGTGGGTTTACCTTCAGTGTTTAATCCGGGTAATTGTTCCAAATCTTGTGCTTCTGTTATATTGCTCCATCTAACAATGTTTAATCCAAACACCCCTCAAGGATTGCTCCCGGGTGTTACTAACATATGCCATTACATCTGGCTTGCACTCATGGGTACATTCCGTTAGCCACGCCTTTTTGCGTTCTTCACTGGTTATTATTCTTCTGTGAAGATCAACATTTCCTGATAGTGTAGGTACTCATTTTGGGAGTTTCATCCCGTTCATTGCACATTAATGTGTCCACATTAGGCTGGGTCACCATTCCAGCTATCATGTTTATCCCTGAGGATCCTTAAGTCATATAAGATGTCTTTACATTCAGTTAGTGCACTTCGCACCTCCTGACTCTTAAACATTTCCTTGAAAGGAATTCACTAATTCCTTTGGTCTCGTTAACTTAACTGAGTTCCTTAACTTCAACCATTCATGGTAATCCTTAATTCTTGTTTGATTTATACTGCTGACCGTAGACGGAGTCGACTACTTCCCGTGTTTTGGACTCCACTCGTATACATACGTGGGGTACCATACTGATACATTACTACTTACCCAACTAACCCATAAGTAGGTCTGCCAGGCCCACAAGCTCCTATCGGAGTGCGGTCGTCCCACATTTCAGTTGGTACACTCGTAGTGTCCGTCACACGCCTAGGTGAAGTATTCTGTTTGTCAACTCCCTTATATTGTCCCTTGACAATATGTGTCCCGTGCTTCCTGAACTTAATCGAAGGAAAGTTTATCCACTGTTGTATCCTTGTCAACTGTCCTTGGTTTTACTGGCTTGGTGTAAAAGATGGTTTAGAAAGAAGTGTTGGTTTGAAAGAAAATTTGGTTTTGAAAAGAAAAGGGTTTGAATAAATCTGGGTTTGAATGAAAATTTTCATGGTTTCACAACCTCTTCTTGCTTTAGCCAAGTCTAGCTTCTTGCTGACTGGTGTACTTCCAATTACAAAGCTCAGGCTGTTAAGCCCTTCCACGGTTATAATGATCTCATTTAGCTTCGTGGTACTTTACTAAGTACTTTTTATTTGTTAAAACTTCCCCGAACAGTCCTGTTATAGCAGCACTTGCCATGGCAAGTGCGCCATGCTAACAGGCTATCGGTTCAACACATACCGGTTGTGGTATTGTTCTTACCCGCACTATCATCGGTGGCCTTGTTGGCCCTCACTGACCTTACTGTCTTGATAATAACTCCTCTAGGTGACTTCTCACTGTCTTCACATGATGATCATCAACTAGGGTATTTCCCATTCTGGGAGACCCCCTTTTCTTAGTATTGTATTCTCTTTGTAGCCCGTTCCATGTATTTGGGCACTACGTTGTAGTTCCCTTGTCGGTTGGTATACCGTTGGTGTATTATTTATCAACTGTGGTCCCGTAGACACTCGTCTCGGGTTTCACTAATCCACTTCTTGCCTGTTGCACGGTTGGTGTGTTGCAAGCTGGTTATCCTCGACTGCTCGGCATGTCGACCCAGGTTGCTGGAAATTCCATTCTCCTATACACAAGATTCTTCATTCTTCGCCATTAAATGCGGTTAACATTGTTCAGATGGAAACCGTCTCCGGGATTCCCAGTTTTCGGGATCTACCGGATGACAGGTTCTCCGTACCTTAGAGGTGTTTAATAACAGCCAGATCGGGTATTCCCGAGTAAGAGAGGACTTCCATCTCTCTGGCGTTCCTTTCCCAAGTTATAAAATAGGGATTGTGGAGGGCGGAAGGATACTGTAGGTTTCCAGTATTCACTGGTAGTTCCTATCTAGCGTATCTCTCACGCTATCACTCAACCCTTAACCCAAAGTACTTAAATCCTAACTCGGTACTTCCTAAGCTCGGTAATTCAGTCATCAGAGCGATACTTCGCTCTGATACCACTTTTTGTAACACCCCATCCAACAACAAATACATAACGACAATCTGCAGCGGAATACACACCTCATCAAATAACTTAACTCGTTGGTGTTACACGCCGTTAACCACCCACGTGGCTAACAAGGCTATTACATAAATATTGTACCGGTCTGATGGACTAGATTTCCGAGCGCCTACACGTTATTATCCCTTTCCATTAACAACAACCAACATACAAAAGCCTTCCAACTGTACCGAGTATTTACAAATTGATGCCGATAACAGTTTCGGTCTTACTACACCTATTGTATGTATATACAACTTAAACGATTACCCATGTATAAACATCTACCCCGTCCTACTCGAACGGCTTCCAGCTCCTTGTACCTGAAATAGAAAAGGAGAGAAAGGGTGGCCCCCAAGGGGCTCAGCACCTTTGCTGGTATGGTAATCCCGCAGCCCACATGCTACCGGGCCACGCACAACTAATTGTCGTCTTAGCATGCAGTTGATTATATTTAAATCATGCATACAAACCATGAACACACAACACTTTGCATACACCCAACAATAGGGCTCGACATATATCCAACACATCCACACTTAACAAATCATCCAATGATTCCTTTCACCATAAAGTGGCTCTCCTCTAAAACGGAGCTACTTCCTTAATGAACGACACGTACCCATTAATCGGGTTATCCTTAAACGCCTCTTGTCAAAAACTGGGATTCATTTCCATGATCCACACACTCCATATCCTACAACATATCTCATTCCTTACATAACAAAACATAACAAAACCTTTATTGTTTCGGCGTACACATGATAACATCACATTCATTTTAAACACCTAACGTATACATATCATAGCATAACAAGGGAAATTGCCTAGCACAATAACAACACAAAACACCATAAGGTCGGTTCACACAAGGAACCTTCCACCATAGTTAGTATACATAGTGAGCCTAGAGATTAATGCCAATCTCATGCTAAGCTCGTTACCAACCTCGTTACCGTCCAGTTATATCGAACGGTTAACTTAAACCCAAGGTATGTCGGATATAGTAATCCCAAGCACACCGAAATAACATTTGTATGCCCCTGTGGCCCGACGTGAGTCAGTAACTAGCTTTGGATAAGCTAAGGGAAGGTCGAAACCAAATTGGAATACAACCTATAGATACACCAAGAGAGCCGAACCGGATATGACATCGACTCCCGTCCATCACACGCGTGGCCGGAACATGACCGGACTCCTCACCCCCCCATTAGTACATATTGTTATACCCCAAAATTTCAACCCCCCGGAGGAAGTCTCCTAATAGGCTAGTAGAGGGTTCCCAGATCGATCGGCACATTTCAGAGTGCTAGGGACAGCTTAGTCATTCCAGGGCATTTTCGTAATTTTTCAAGGCCCCTAAGCCCCTAGGCTTTCTCTCTCCTCCAAATAAGGGTCAAATCAATCAAAATGCTTTGAAATTTTTACCCAAGATGGAGGATGACATTTTAAGCATAATGGCGTTGGAATTTTGATTTTTCGAATTTCCAATAATTTTCTAGCAATTTCTGATTGAATCTGACGAGAAATTGAATTTAAAAATATTCCAATATCCAAAAAATTCGATTCCACTTTAGAAAATCAGAAATATCATCCTTTACCCATGTGTGAAATTTCATAATCAAATTCCTTTTGGAAGCCCTTGAGCTAAAACGTCGGTAAATCTCGGTTTTTACCGGATTTTTCTATCTTTAAAGAGGTCTATATAAGGAACCTTATCCCATGATCAAAGAAGAAGCTCAAGAACCCTAGACTCTCAAAGAAGGCAGCCGTCTCTCTCTCTCCACGTTTTGAACCCCAGAGCCACGATCAAACACCGAAATCTCACCAAAATCAACACCAAAACACATTTTTCAACTCCCACAACATCATCCATCATCAAACCCCCACCAAAACAGCACCAAAACGTGAAGAACATCAAGAACAACAAGGAGTCAGAAGCTGGGTTCGAAGTTCTTCTGGATCCGCCATCAACGAGGCCTCCGAAGAATCCCGACGTGAAGAATCCTCCTAAATTCGAAGGTAAAACAGGTTGCAATTCTACTTTCTAACTCTCCACGACCTTATTAACTCTCTGTCAAATTTTGGGTTCAAACTAACCTTTTTACGCTTCTGTATTGCTAATTACTTTTGTTTCTGCCTTGTTACTTGTTCGCCAAGTTTCGTACATAATTCGACTTCAAACTGCAATCTTTCAATTACAACGAATTGTACACCTTTCAGGCTACACGTGCATAAATTTTGAGCCGAAAACACCTTCGGGAACCACCATAAAACCCCGTCCGTGGGTGGTCCGGGATCCCGGACCTATGGTCCGGGACCACGGACGGGTTGTCCGTGGCCACGGACACCCACGGACGGCGGCGGGATTTTAAAATTTTAAAAATTTAGTTTTGTTAAACTATGTCCGGGCCTACGGACATCCTGTCCGTGGCCCCGGACTTTTCAAATTTTTTGTTTTCTGTTTAATTCGACTTTTATTTTCACATAGATTAACTAGGGTCCGTGGTTACGGACATTAGGTCCGTGGCTACGGACGGAAACAAAATTTGACCTAATTTGCCTCCGAAACCCTAGTTTAGGTAATTTCAACTTTCACTTTTATTTTCAGTCAAAAAATGCTAAAAAACAAAAAAAAAACAGAAGCTCGCGCACTTAGCTTAAAACGACTCGTAATAAGCCGTAATTAAACTAAGTAGAGGAAAAACGACTTCTAGGGTAATGAAAGTAATTGAACCCTAACTAAGTCGAATATCAAGCCCCCGAACCCGAACTCTCCTTTCCTAATTTATCTAGGTAAAATTAGGTGGCGACTCAATAGGTTCCAGTGAGCTAGCGTAGGATTTAATAATTATTGTTATATGACATAGTTATTAACCTTAGGTTATAAGTGGACCTAAAACCCGACTAGATCCTAATCAACTTTAATCAACATAGGATAGGGTTTAAAATCGAGGCTCACAGACTGGCGACTCTGCTGGGGACAAACTTCTTAATTTTAACTTGTTTAATTTTAAGAAAGAGGGCTTAACTCGAAAATGTTTATTTATGGCTTATTACTTTTGTTTACCTTCGTGCGCACTTTAATTTTCTGCACCTTGGCATCATATGAGAGCGAGGGTCCACACAAACCAATTTCACCCCGGGACCCATTTGAGGGTCCCCTGTCAGGGACTCACACCTTTTAGGTGATGTGAATAAGCGGGGAAAAGAGGAGGGTGTCGTCTAACCACACCCCCTTAATACCTGGGCTTTAGCCCCAAGCGTCTTCCTGGCAGTGCCCTTACCTAGCCCTTTGTTTGGTCAGTCAAAGACCCGACCGTAGACGCACACCTTCAGGTGATGTGAAAAGAGTGGGGAAGCCCAAAGAGAATAGCGTACAAGCCCTATTCCTTTGTGGTGACCTGGGCCCGCGCCCCAAGCACCTCTCCGGATCGATCCATACCGGTTTGACTTAAACGTCTAGTGAGGACATGTGAATTTGTGTGGGCCTCTTGTATGATCGGCCCACTACCCAGCCTAGAGATTGATAGGAACTTCTCCTACATCAACCTAGCCCAAACGAATTGGCAGCTCTATTTGTTTGCGGCCCAGAGGCCCTGTTTGGTTTAACATGTGAGTCGTTCGGGCTTCGGCCCAAAAGCTTAGACTTAGGTGATTTCTCTTCTGGCCCATTTTGAATTATCCAATTAGTTCTAGGCCCATAAAAAGGAAATCCATCTGAACTCGAAATAACTCACAAGTCCCGAAAACAAAATCTTTTTCTGCTTAGCAACCATCTTCTCTGGCCCAAAGAAAGTTGGGCCCATTTGTGATTTAGGGACCATTCCAGCCCATGTGCTTTACTCCAGGCCCAAACACATTCCGGCCCAAGGGCTCATTCTAGACTAGGTAGACTTCTTATCCGGGCCCTAGCCCCAAACCCTAGATCTAGGTGTCACCTCTCAGGCCCAATCAAAGCCATCTGTTTACATTTCAGTCCAAATTCCAGTTCATAGCCTGAGAGATACTTCAGCCCAAGCACCTCATTTTCTGGGTATCTTGGCCCACTTGCTTTCAGCCTAAGCCTGTTTCGATCTACCTTGTGAAGTGTCATTATCACCTTAGTGTCTTTCAACCCACTTCCTCTTGTTAGCTAATAATGGACTTCTTGGAAACAGGCAAGCCCGAATCCAGATATGGCAGAAGGAGGAAATCCGATCAACACCGAGGCCCAGTTGGCCGCTGTGCTGCAAGGGTACAAGGTCTTGGAGTCCATTGTCGAGGAACTGAGGAGTAAGGCTAATCTCCAGGAGACAAACCAGCACACTCTGGAAAAGCTTGTGGATGAAAATCTTAATCGTAATTACATCGAGATTGACTCTGTTAGGGCCCAAGATCCTCAAACACGTATGGGGAAGGATGTTCCTGACAACCAGCTAGCTGCAGAGGTCAAAAGGGTTTTGAAAAGGATTGAGCGCATAGAGAAAACCAACAAACCAGCTGGCTTCGATTATTTCTCCACGGCGTCGTATCCCGAAGTTGCTCTTCCCCTAAAGCTGAAGCTGCCTGCACTCGCTTTGTACAAGGGTTCCTCGGATCCACAGATTCACTTGGCTATGTTCGACCGAGAAATGTCCATCTTGGGGCTCAACGATATGCAAAAAGCCAAAGTTTTCGCACGCTATCTAGACGAGACTCCTCAGCGTTGGTATCTCACTCAGAAGATGAATACCAAAACCTACGAGGAGGTTTGCGAGGCTTTCCTAAATCATTTCGAGTATGCTAAGAACCTCGAGGTCACCAGAATCGATCTGGCAGGAACTCGACAGAAAGACGGTGAGTCCATGTCTGACTTCATCAAGCGTTGGAGGAGAAAGGCTGCAGCCATGCCTACCAGAATGGACGAGCAGGAGCAAATCCGCATGATAATTGAGAACATGCGAAAACAACACAACCATGAGCTAAAATTTATGTACTTTCCGAGTTTGGACATGTTGATGGGACAAGTCGGTATTCTAGAGGAAAGGATTCATAAGGAAGGTTTGGAGCTCGAGTGCTCAAGAAACTCCGGCAGTGGCTCCAAATTATCTAAGCCAGGACCAGAAAAGGCTTATCTTCAGACAGTAGCTTGCGCTCAAAGCAGTTTCCCAGAAGTGAATATGGTTCAACGACCTAGATCTCCGCATCAAAACCTTAGGACAATACCCTTACCACGCCGAGACTCATCGCAAAGGGAGTTCACCAACATTGGCCGAGCACCAAGTCAGGCGTTTGAAGAGCTTCAGAAGAGAAACCTGCTACAGCCCCTGGCCCCTCGGCCAGGAACCACTCATTTGGGGAGGCATCTTAATCAATTCTGCCACTACCATCAGTTGCCTGGCCATTATGCTGACAATTGCCGAGCATTGAAGCATAAGATTCAAGACCTCCTCGAGCAAGGAGTCCAATTTTTCTAAGTGTGCAGATCGTTTTCTTGCATCTTCAAATTTTCCTAGTAGCTTATTAGTTAGTTTTCAGTCACCTCTGATTGTAATCTTTACGTTTCTTTCATGATTCATAAATAAAATCATAGTTCCATTTTCACAACTCCTGTACAAACCATTTTTCATTCATCGAAAAAAGAAGGAAAACAAAATAGTTTTTTTTAAGGAAAAGGATCACGAAGCAATCATTTTCTGACTAAGCAATGGAACGGCTTGTCTCTTGTTTCTAAAAATTTGAACATGCCTAACCAAACACCACAACTCACCCCATAATATCCAAATAACCCACAAAGAGGTTCAAAGTCCACATCTATCGAATTGTTGTCACAAACCCCAAACCAAAACTGGGGGCAATCTAAGTTTAAGTTCGTCGTCTTTTATCTTTTGTCTAAATGTGCGAACGAGTTTCCAAGTGAAAATCTCACGAGAGTGTCTTGAGTGGGAAAACCATGAGTGAACGAGCGTGTCATTTTTACACGACTCCGGTGAGTCCACATTCAAAGGTGAGGTAAACGGCATAACTCCGACCGAAGAGATAATTTGTAAATTTACGCTTAGATCTGCGAAAAGTAACAAAGAGCGGATACACAACTATCAGGAATGACGAAGCACCTAGGTACAGCACCACATAGCCAAAAGCTTGTAAACCCTGACATTAAACCCTAGGCACCCCCGCTGAGCCTTTCATATATCCCTTTTCGATAATATGAACACCACAAAATAACCCAGCCAATGATGAATGCCCGACCCGGTGACCAAAGGAAGCAAGGAGCCCGACTCTCGGATAACATTATCATCAGTCCGAAGAAGCAATGCCGCTATCAGCATGACGAAGTGATCCGTAAATGGTCCCAAGTGACACAGGATCAAAAGAGCTCACAAAAACAGCTCTCGAAGCCCAAAACCGGGAAACACAAGAACCCCAAGGCAAGTCAAGAAAGGATAAAACAAAAAGGCGAACCCGAAGTGCCTCGAAGAAGTCCAAATGACAAAAAAAGAGAAATGGTGTAAAGGACAACTCCAAAAGTCCAGGTCCAGAAGCTCAAAACAACGTCAACATGAAGCATTAGACGACTTCAAGACAAGGAAGATGAATCTGAGAGAAGACGCAAGTTGCAGCTTTGGTCACCCATTTAGCTCCACATACCTCAAATATCCCTCCATGATCCCGTCGTCTTTCATCACACCCTATGGCCACGTTATAAGCTTTAAAGACTTCCGACTTGATAGTTGTGTGTCCAATCACGTGAAAGTAACAGATCAAATGCGTAAATCCATCAAATATCGAATTCAATGGTTTAGAAGTTATGACCATGAGCGAGAAATGAGTGCAAACACCGACCACATCGAGTGTAGGTTAGGAGCACCACATCAAAGCATAAGCCTCGACCCTGTGAGGGTGAGACTTGTTCGCACGTTTAATCAAAGAAAATACTGGGGGCAATCGATCGTTCCGATCGATTGCCATGAACTCTAGCTCAGATTGTCTAAGGAAAATACTGGGGGCAATTGTTGGTTCCAACAATTGCTATGACAACACCAATTGAAACCCAAAGCTCAAACGTCACCACCACCATTCCACCACAGCCCACATAAGCCCTTACTCACACCATACACCACACAAGCCCAAACCACTACACAGGCCCACATAAGCCCTTACCTTTACATCATACACCATACCCCACCGATGGCATGTTCATCTCCTAGGAGATAAATTGCAAGTCCGAAATCTATGGTCAGGAAATGATAATTTCACTTTCCTTTTCAGTAAACAAATTTTCTTCAAACACTGCCACGTTTGGCACCTTTTCCAACAAATTCCTGTTTGAACGAGTATCTTTCATATATTTTGATTGCATACATCTTATCATCATTGCCATGTTTGGCACTCCAGTGATCAGTTTTACCATTTGCACGAGACCATTATCTTCCTAACTCATTTTTAGTTCGAGACCCAAAACATGCGAGGCCCTGCAGTTCCTCATTCAGTACGAGACCTAGCATCTTCATTCAGTGCGAGACCCATCATTTCAAGACTTGTACAAGACACTTCATGCAGTGCGAGACCATCATCTTCATCAGTGCGAGACCATGCATCTTCATCATGCGAGACCAGCATCTTCATCAGTGCGAGACCATCATCTTCATCAGTGCGAGACCATCATCTTCATCAGTGCGAGACCAAGCATCTTCATCAGTGCGAGACCATCATCTTCATCAGTGCGAGACCAAGCATCTTCATCAGTGCGAGACCATCATCTTCATCAGTGCGAGACCCATCATCTTCATCAGTGCGAGACCTATCATCTTCATCAGTGCGAGACCTATCGTCGTCATCCAGTGCGAGACCAGTACGAGACCTAGTATCATCTTCAGTGCGAGACAAGTACGAGACAGAACGTGATCTAAGTTGGCGGGGCAGAGGCAATAAGTCCCCATCTTCATGTCACTTCTTGGGAGAACAACTAGTGGGCAGTGGCAATAAGTCCCCTTGGTAATAGAAGTCCCTGCACACCGGCTTGGGGGGCGATGGCAATAAGTCCACATTGGGTCCAGCCAGGAGCATTGGCACGGGTTTTGGTCCCCAGAAGCATCCGAGCATCATCATCAGCATCATCATCATCATCAACATCATCAGCATCATCAGCAATCATATCATCCTTATAGGTAGTCAACGCCTTAGAATAGCTTGACATCATATCGTCCTTATAGGTAGTCGACGACGCCTTAGAATAGTCTGACATTACTTCATCATTACCTTTATGTGGTCGACGCCTTAGAACCACTCGACACCCTTCCACTTTACTCATAGGTAGTCAGCGCCTTAGAATAGCTCGACACAACTTGTCGGATTTCAGTTACACGAAGGACCTTTTAAGATCCAAAATTTTGGGGTATCACTCAAGCATCAACTAGCCTTTTCATTTCCATTACAAAGTCTAGTTGACGGGGGGCAATCTGTTATACCCAAAATTTCAACCCCCCGGAGGAAAGTCTCAACTAATAGGCTAGTAGCAAGGGTTCCCAGTTCGATCGGCACGTTTCAGAGTACTAGGGACAGCTTAGTCATCTCCAGGGGCATTTTCGTAATTTTCAAGGCTCCTAAGCCCCCATAGGCTTTCTCTCTCCTCCAAATAAGGGTCATCAATTCAAAATGCTTTGAAATTTTAACCCATGATAAAGGATGACATTTGGAAGCATAATGGCATTGGAATTTTGATTTTTTCGAATTTCCAATAATTTTCTAGCAATTTCTGATTGAATCTGACGGGGAAATTGAATTTAAAAATATCCCAATATCCAAAAAAATTCGATTCCACTTAGAAAAATCAGAATTATCATCCTTTACCCATGTGTGAAATTTCATAATCAAATTCCTTTTGGAAGCCCTTGAGCTAAAACGTCGGTAAATCTCGGTTTTTACCGGATTTTTCTATCTTTAAGGAAGTCTATATAAGGAACCTTATCCCATGATCAAATCAGGACCTCAGAACCCTAGACTCTCAAAGAAGGCAGCCGTCTCTCTCTCTCTCCACGTTTTGAACCCAGAGCCACGATCAAACACCGAAATCTCACCAAAATCAACACCAAAACACATTTTTCACTCCCACAACATCATCCATCATCAAACCCCCACCAAAACAGCACCAAAACGCGAAGAACATCAAGAACAACAAGGAGCCAGAAGCTGGGTTCGAAGTTCTTCTGGATCCGCCATCAACGAGGCCTCCGAAGAATTCCGACGTGAAGAATCCTCCTAAATTCGAAGGTAAAACAGGTTGCAATTCTACTTTTCTAACTCTCCACGACCTTATTGACTCTCTGTCAAATTTTGGGTTCAAACTAACATTTTTACGCTTCTGTATTGTTAATTACTTTTGTTTCTGCCTTGTTTACTTGTTCACCAAGTTTCGTACATAATTCGACTTCAAACTGCAATCTTTCAATTACTAACGAATTGTACACCTTTCAGGCTACACGTGCATAAATTTTGAGCCGAAAACACCTTCGGGAACCACCATAAAACCCCTGTCCGTGGGTGGTCCGGGATCCCGGACCTATGGTCCGGGACCACGGACACCCACGGACGGCGGCGGGATTTTAAAATTTTAAAAATTTAGGTTTTGTTAAACTATGTCCGGGCCTACGGACATCCTGTCCGTGGCCCCGGACTTTTCAAAATTTTGTTTTCTGTTTAATTCGACTTTTATTTCACATAGATTAACTAGGGTCCGTGGTTACGGACACTAGGTCCGTGGCTACGGACGGAAACAAAATTTGACCTAATTCTGCCTCTGAAACCCTAGTTTAGGTAATTTCAACTTTCACTTTTGTTTTCAGTCAAAAAATGCTAAAAACAAAAAAAAACAGAAGCTCGCGCACTTAGCTTAAAACGACTCGTAATAAGCCGTAATTGAACTAAGTAGAGGAAAAACGACTTCTAAGGGTAATGAAAGTAATTGAACCCTAAATAAGTTGAATACCAAGCCCCCGAACCCGAACTCTCCTTTCCTAATTTGATCTAGGTTAAAATTAGGTGGCGACTCATAATAGGTTCCAGTGAGCTAGCTTAGGTTTTAATAATTATTGTTATATGACATAGTTATTAATCTTAGGTTATAAGTGGACCTAAAACCCGATTAGATCCTAATCAACTTTAATCAGCATAGGATAGGGTTTGAAATCGAGGCTCACACATATATACTTATAAATAAGTAGTTAGAGATCCATTATGGAGCCTACCACATCCACACACCATACGGTATCATAACCGAGTTAAGCACACAAGGGAGGTTCACACACTTGCATACAACAACAATATCCATCTAACTCACACATAGCCGTGGTTAAAACGTTCCCAAGGTTTGGGCCGTTAACTCCGAATACCGATCACTCATGTGTTCCTAGATTTGGTTAGCTAAGGTTTAACACATGTTTGAGGTTAAATGGTATCGGAGGCCAAATTCGCCACATAAACGAATTACTATAAACTCATTACATGTTTTAATCTTACAAGGTGGCAAACACTCAGAAAAACACATTGGCATACAAGCCGGTGTAATCCGGTAGGACACAGGTTGCAAGAAAACCATACCTGTCACCGGAGTCCACTTTACCACGTCCACTTATGTTCCTCGAGCGATTCTCGAACAACTGATATCATTACATACTTTTATTAACATCGGGGTTGCATGATTATTTAATGTCTAATGCTTATTATTTTTCCCCGTTAGTTTAGTTACATAACTTCACTTTTTAACTTGTTTTACTTTCACAATTTATTACAACTTTTCACCCACTTAATTGTCATTAAAACTCACCTAACATGTCCTTAACAACCTCATAACATCATTAACCATCAATCCCCATCATTTTATAACCTTTAACCAATGTTTTGGCCCATACAACACCTTGTCCGAACTTGTGTCCGAACCTCCAAGTTCGGACGCAAGCCGCGACCTAATACTGAAAACCATACACACGTCCGAACTTGTGTCCGGACTTCCCAAGTTCGGACACAGTTCGAGAGTAAATCCCAGATAGAAACAGTCACGTCCGAACTTGTGTCCGGACTTCCCAAGTTCGGACATAGTTCGAGAGTGAGAAAATCCTTTACCCAAAAGAGCCTGTCCGAACATCCATGTCCGGACGGAAGTTCGGACACGGCAAAACATTCAATTTCCAAGTCTTTAAACACTTAACCAAATTCCTCCAAAGCTTCCAACACTATAGTATCTTCTCCTTAGGTTTCTAAGTGATGTTTCATGCCTATTCTAACCATTATACCAGGACATATCTTCCACACAAACATCATCATCCAAACATCCTTTCTTACAAAACAAATCCTCTTTTCACAACTTCTTGAATTCCTTTCTCAAAACCTTATCTAAACATCATTTATTCCTTGGATACCAACATTACCTAAACCTTAAACAAACTTCTCCAAGACTTAATACATTCTCAAAACACACCTTGAATTCCTAGAACTTCCAAGATAGCACCTAAATCCTTGCATCACTCTAAATCACCTTAATACATGTTTTCTTCCCAAGTAAAACATTTGTTCACCTTTAACACTTCCTAGTTCACCGAAACTCACTTAAAACACTTAGAACCTGTTATACATTTTCCAAATTTTGCCATAGCTTCTCTTGTATATACTCATATCCAAACACTTAGGTTTTTACCTTATTTCATTCAAGAACACCTAAAATCCATCAAACACATTTTTATACACAAACTTCACACATTTAGCACTACATCACAATATAGTGCATAACTTAAATTGCTTGGCACTTAGGCCCTTAAATAACATGGCTCTTAGGCCCTTAAATTGCATAAACCTTAAACACTGAATTTCCCACATAAATAATGCCTTTGACCTGCAAATACACCCAACATACATATGCCCTTAATAAACTCCTTGAGAGCATTTCACTAGGTCATTCACCTTTGGCTCCTTAGATCATTTTAACAAGCAATATAAGCTCATTTCTCCTAAGGCACTATACCACATTAGGTTAGTATGTTTACCTCTTTTCCAAACAAACTTCTTTCTTGTTTCCTTATAAACCGGTAAGGTATTTGATTCCTTGTCAAGTTCTAAACAATATACAAACATCATAACGAGTATTCAAGCTTTAAGCTACATCTCATTATAAACCCTAATTTTACATTGTTTCAAAAACATTAA
>CM041781.1:225794721-225922861 GCA_023374045.1 Limonium bicolor | reverse complement strand
AAATGGATTATGCAGAAGACGGTGAGCTCTTCTCGAAAGGATTGGTCCATTAAATTGGATGATGCGCTCTAGGCATACTGTACCGCTTTCAAAACACCTATCGGCGTGTCTCCCTACAAACTAGTTTTTGGGAAGGCATGTCACTTGCCTGTGGAGTTAGAGCATAAATCTTATTGGGCTCTAAGGGTGTTGAACTTTGATCTACAATAAGCCGGTGAAAGAAGAAAGTTCCAGTTGACGGAGTTAGAAGAATTGAGGCACAACTCATACGAGAATGCAGTGATTTATAAGGAAAGACCAAGCGTTGGCACGATAAGATGATTTCCATGCGAGAATTCAAAGTAGGAGACCACGTCCTCCTTTATAACTCCAGACTTAAGTTCTTCCCATGTAAGTTAAAATCCTTCTGGTCTGGACCATTTCAAATAATATCTACCTCTCCTTATGGAGCGGTGGAATTGGACAATAAGAAGGGTGGATCGTTTAAAGTCAATGGAGCTCGAATAAAATTGTATATGCGAAACACGTTGGATAACGAAGAAGCTTCTGTGCTTTTTCTCAAAGAACCAGTTACAACTTAAATCACAGAGGTACGGTCTAGCCAAAGACCTTAAAGATGGGCAGCTTAGTAGGAGGCACCCTACTATCTATCTTTTTAATCTGTATTGTGCTTATATTTTGTATTTAATTTTATGAAAAAATAGAGTGAAATAAAAAAGAAAGGAGAAAGAACGAGGAGAATTAACTTGAGTTCTTCTGGCTGTTTAGAATATTTATTACAGGCACACCTTGCACATTTCTGCAGCTGAACTCAAGTGTGGGGGAGCTACACTACATACTCTACAAAACTCTAGGGAGTACACTATCCATACCTTGCTCTTTAAATTTAAATATTTCCTATTACCATGCTTTGTGATCATTACCCAAGTAGTTTGCATGCCCTGTTATTTTAATTCATTCTATGCAATGAGGGCATTGCTTTGGTTCAAGTGTGGGGGAGATATAATAATCAAAAGCTTGTTCTTAAGTTTGTCTCTTTTTCGACACTGTGTTTAAATTTGTTTAGTGATTAATAATCAAAGAAGGAGCCATAGAGGGAGTAATGCCGGTATTAATAGGTTTAAAGGGTACACATAAAAAAAACACTCTGCTCCTTACTCAAAAAAATTCTGAGGAAATTATCATTTGAATTTTGTTTTGACTTTGAGCCTGGATTTGAATTGGAATGAAACGGTGGAAAAAGAACAAGGCAAGGTACTCCTCTGATCCAGACAGGCATATTCTGATCCTAAACAAGCCTCGTCCACTCGGTTATTAAGTTCTTAGGGGTGCTTCATCACCTGGCTACCTAAGGTACTCGGTATCTGGGATAGTAGACCCAAAACCGCTACATGGGTGGAGAGAAAGGTCTGAGGTAAAAGAAAAATGAACTTCAAAATTGAAGTATCTCTGCATTCTGTACCAAAATGATAAAAAGTTCTTCATTATGGATCATGAGTATGTGGCATTGAAAGGTATAATGGAATAAGATTTTACTTCATGCCCCTTGTCGTTCAAGGAAATGTGAAAGAAAACGGTGGATTGACTCAGGTTAAAAGCAGAATTCTCATGGTACTGCTTCTCTTTCTTTTGTAGGACGTCAGGGTTATTCTCAAAAACGGAGAATTATATTTAAGAAATTTAATGTTATTAGTACCCTTTTAAAATCTGAAAAGATTGGCAATTACCTCTTCTGTGCTCTCCTTACTTGATTATTGTCTGTTTAACTTGTTTAAACATTATGTCAGAAGATTTGCTTGAGGACAAGCAAAAGATAAGTATGGGGGAGTTTGATAAGTGAGAAATACATAGACATTTAAGGGTTTAATCTACCTTGTACTTACTCATTTTCAAGATAATATTACTCACTTATCATATGTTTTTCTTAGATTTATGTATTGATGTGAACTGATACATTTTATGTGTCTAATGTAGGAAAATTACAATACACCGATATATATATAATAGCACATACTAGATTCATGCATAAATCAATCACGTGAGATTATTTTGGCTGCATCGTCAACGTCCAATTAATGTGGAGACATTATCATCGCTACTACAATATCATTGTTTCAATGATTAGCCATTATACTCGCTGAATACAAGAGCTGTCCGCCTAAATAAGGTAGGACATGAAACAATCTGTTGGTGAACACGTCCGTGCAAGTATGACCGGACAAGAGAGCATGTTGTCCGTGTCTTGTCCGGGTAACAAAGGGCGGACAAGAAGGAGCCGCGTCCGTGTGTTGTCCGCGGAAGAAAGGGCGGACAAGGAGAAGAAGAGACCGTGTCACGTCCGTGCCACGTCCGTGGAATAAAGGGCGGACACAACCCGGACGCGCCCATTTGAAGAATCCGTCCGTGGAAAAATGGACGGACAAGAAACAATGAGGCGCTGAATGTGACCGCGGATAAATGGGCGGACAACACTGATTATGCGCCAATTATGTCAGTGGAAATAAGACCGGACAACAGAGCTACAACTATACCGACGTCTTCTCCAATTTTCTTCGGCGACTGCAAACTTATCTATCTACTCCTTCAGCAATATCAGGCGCCTGCCTTAAAATCCTCACGCGTCTGTCTGTCTGTCTCCACTCTAGTTCTGTCTTCATCCTCATCCTTTCCTCTATATAAACCACTGCTACTTCATCAGAAAAATAACTCACGCTCGTACACAAAACTCTACTCTCTGAATCACTCACGTTCACTTCCAAATTACACTTCCTCCACAGAAATTCCATTTTCCTCCATACAGTCCGTGCGAATGCGGAGAGCTCTTTCTTTTCTTTAACTGTAATTTGTTTTAATGGCTGTCGTGCTTACGACGTCTGTTTGTATAATTATGTCTGAGTAAAAACCTTAGCCTCCTGGGTTGGGAAGCAAGCTTATTTTACTAAATTGTGTTACGTAGACTTACTAATATAATTTGTTCAAGCAATATTTTGATTCTCCTCCTTAATGCGCTTTAATATTTAGGCCAATTATTAAAGTAGTATTTGTAGTTTCTTGTTAAAATGCAGTGCTGAGACAAGACTCTAGACAAGAGAAGTCAAAACAAGATAACGACTAGAAGCGAGTTTTCGCCTATAGGTTAACCAGTCTCCAATAGGAATTGTTAATAATGCGATTAATTTATTAATAACTTGAACAAGGGATTGCGCTTGTTGTTTAAATTAATCAGGGTTTATTAGACAGGGAACGGTCAATAAACTAATTAAGGTTCTTGAGTTTATTGCTAAAGTGGGAAAGTCTACAGTAATATAATTGAGTAAAATAGGTGAGCAGAACAACCCGGGGTGCTTCCTTAAAAACAAAAGAGTTTTATAACTGCTATTATTAATCTGTTTTAATTAATTGTTTTTTTTACTGTTTTGTTTACATTAAGTTCTAAACCACAATTTCTCTCAAAAAAATGATAAGTTTTTGTTCAGTAGTCTAATTAGAATTCTCAGTTAATTTACACTATCAGTTAAACCACAGCAAGGTCCCCAAGAGTTCGACACCCCACAATTCCACTATTCCGCAAAACGATTAGGTACACTGCCTAAGTGGTAGAAGTGGTAACACACTTTTACTCCAACAGCTAGCAAGGCTTACACTACCTATAGTTACAGTCTGATGCCCTGTATACGGAGCTACTACATTACATTCCAAATACAAAAGATAACATACTTACATTGCTGGATTACCGAGTATTTAAAGTATTTAATTACATCCCTTTCCAATCTTCCCAAAAGAATGAGTTTCTACAAACTACTCATCTGCACCATCTTCGTATTCCTTTCATTATCCCAAAAAGGGTGTACCCTATGGTACACCGGCTAACAAAAACCTACAGCCATGTACAACATAGTACACCATTCAAAAATCAGCCATTTACAGACAAAAGAAGTCAAAATAAATCTCTTCATGGTCTTCACCCATCTCGAGGACCTGCGTGTAGTAAAAACATCACCCCAAGGGGCTCAGCAAAAGCTGCGCATAAACTCCGCATATACCGCGTGCTAGCTAGGGCACGCCGACTATTTAAGGCGGCTGTACATGCGGTTCATTAATTTCATACACACATGCTTTACATACATCATACGATCATGCCCAGTACAATACACAATCCAAAACAACAATACAATAGCACACCCAATACTTACCTTCACAGGGTTAGCCAAATTACGCATCCGGGTTAATCGGAATGCAATTTACTCTTTTACTCGTTACACACTTACTCTTACTTTACTTACTTACTTTTCCATACTTGTTTACTCATTCTTACTTACTTACTTACTTTTACTCATGTTAAGTCGGTATGACCTCCGGCCTGGGGACTACTCCGTCCCACCACTGGGATTTACTTGACTCACCAATCCTGGATGCTACCCATTTAAGGGGTTTGGGCCGCGGACTAGTTAAAGAGTCAGGAATTGGATCCCACCTCTTGTGTCTCCGCATCCTTACGCGTGGCCAAAACTATATCGGACTTCAACTCATTCCAATTTAATTACCAATTTAAGTTAGATTGGTTAGCTTGTTTGGAATGAGTTAGAAGTCCAATCACAATCACATTCGGTCACAATACCATATATCATACATACATACACTCATATTCATCCATACATTTCATGAATTATACAAACTATGATTTAAAGAAGATATGCAAACAAGGAACAATCTCATGATATTCACAAGTAAGCATAATATATCCGATTCATGTGTTTATCTTATTTGGTGATCAATTAGCACACAACACACAAATCAGAGTAACTAAGATAGCATACGGGCATGAGGAATTCTGAAATACACCAAACCTTTATATGTTGTTTAAATACTAAAATATGGTATAATAAGGCTAAAAAATGCCTTAGAAACATTAGTGAACAATTTTAAACCATAGTAAAACAATAAAGTACCATAAACACAGTTTGAGCAAAAACATGCTCTAAGCTTGGAGTGAACTTGGTTAGGACCCAAAGAGCCTACCAAGACTTAATAATATTCAATTATGATTTGATCAGGCTAATTAAGCCTTAGGAAACTTTGGTAGACAATTAAACCAAACAAAACACAAGAAAACACCTTAAAGTCAATTTAAGCAAATACTTGATCTAGACTTGGTGTAACCTTGTATATGACCTAAAGGTCATTCCAAGACCTTATTAACATGCTAATGAACATTTTAAATCAATTACTAAAGAAAACCAAGCTTGAAATCAAGCTTAAACACAAAATGTGCTTTAAAGAGCCTTAAAGTACATTTTTGAAAAATTGTCTTGTAAATGGGTTTTGAGTGACTAAATTTCCATCATTACTCTTTAATCAACATGTGTACTACTTAGTATCACATTAGGAAGTCTAAATCAATGGGAAATCGAAAATTTCACAATTATGTGCCTTGGTTAGTGAATAGTAACCAAATAGTGCTAGCTTAAGACTTTGGTCAATGTAAGTCAATTAGATAGTCAACAAAGACCATAAAACACCCATTTAACAAAGGGGGCCGGTTTTCATGTGTGACTCACCACACTTAAACAATTAAATAAGCTAGTAAAGTAATAAAGCCAAAGTACTATTTGTTTTTAGCTTAAATATCTCCAAAAGCAAGTTTTCTTCTTATTCTCTCCATTCTTTTTGCTTCCCTACCGTCTCCAACCTCTCTTCTCCCTTCTCATTCTCGGTTTGCTACAGCCCACACAAGTACTCCATCTTTGAATCCTTATATCTCCTAGCTCCATTAACCAAATCAAAATCTAAGACCACCATTTTCTTTGTCTTGCCAAGCTCTTCAACTTCATCTTTTCAAAGTGCCAAAACCTCCATTTCGGTGCCAAGAAGAAACACCATGGGAGGTGCTTGAGCTCATCTTTTTGCCTTTTGTTGATCACCTTTGCTTCAAGGTAAGGAAAAACTAAAGAAAATTCCATTTCCTTCTTGTTTTGATGTTGGCCGAAAAGCACCATTAATGGTGTCTTTACCTTGCTTTGTTCTAGGTTCATTTCAATCTTTCAAGGACTTGGTAGAGTCCTCTCTTGCTACTTATTCAAACTCTCTTCCATCTCCAAGGTAAAACAACTATCTTAATGTCTTAAAACAATATATAACCTAGGGTTTATAATGAGATTAAGCATGAAGCTTGAATACTCATTACATTGCTTGTATATTGATTAGAAGTTGACAAGCAACTAAAGCCTTGCCGGTTTTTAAGCAAAGAAGGAGCAAGGAGAGATAAGTGAAAAACTTGTGAAGGAAAAGAGGTAAATGTGCTAACCTAATGTAGTTTAATGTCTTAGGAGAAATGAGCTTAAGTTGTTTATTAAAACTACTTAAGGAGCAAATGGTAAATGATTTAGTAAAATACTCTCAAGGAGTTTATTAAGGGCATATTGTGATGTTGAGTGTATTTGCAGGTCAAAGGCAATATATACATGTGGAAATTCAGTGTTTATGGTTTATGCAATTTAAGGGCCTACGAGCCATGTTATTTAAGGGCATAAGTGCCTAGTAATTTAAATTATGCACTATATTGTGATATAGTGTAATTGGGTGAAGTTTCGTGTATAAGAATGTTCTTGATGGATTTAAGTGTTCTTGGATGTTTAATGGTGAAAACTATGAGTTTTGGTGTAACAATGTATTAGTAGAACCCATGTCAAACTTTGGATAATGTACAAGAGGTTTTAAGGGTTTTAAATGAGTTTTGGTGAACTAGGAAGTGATAGAAATGAATAAGTGTTTTCCTAGAAAGAAAAACATGTATTAAGGTGTTCTAGAATGCAAAAAAAGGACTTAGGCATTATCTCGGAGGATTTAGAATGCAAATGAGTGTTTAGGGATACTTCAAGATCATGGTGAGATTGTATTTAGGATCTATACAAGTTTGGGTAAACAATGTGGATATAAGGTGTTGTAAGGAAGATGTGTGAGCTTGTGGAGAAAATTCTAGAAGTGGCATAAAAGAGTTTTGGTTGTTAGGAAAGATGCTTGGGAGATGATGTTGTTGTGGAGAGAAAACATTTTGGGCTAACTGTGATCATAGGTGTGAAACACCACTTAGAAACCTAGTAAGAAATGTTATAAGTGTTTGTAAATTTTGTAAGAAATTGAGTAACAAGTTGGACAAGGAACTAGGTGAGTTTAAGGTGTTATTTTGGCATTCGAATATGCCTAAGATCTTTTGGGAAGTCTATACATATAATGGATGTGGAGAACCATTGCAACAAGACTTGGAAATGTAAATATGCAAATCTGTAGCAGTGGTCCGGGACTTAGGTCTAGGGTAAGGTCCCGGACCATGCATTAAAAGAGGCCGAGAGTTCATAAGCCACTTTGGTCCAGGACTTAGGTCTTGTACTAAGACCCGGACCACCCCCTGATTTACCCCCAAGAGTATCTGCCTACATTGGTCAGGGACTTAAGTCCTGTATGAAGTCCCGGACCACTACCTGAAAACAACCCGAGAGTTTTACAAGGACTAGGTCCGGGACCTTAGATGAGGACCAAGTCCCAGACCACTCTAAAAATGTTGTTAAAGGTTGGAAAATGATATCTAATGATGGGGATTGATAAGTAATGATGTTATAAAGTTGTTAAGGACATGTTAGGTGAGTTATAATGACAATTTGGTGGGTGAAAAGTTGTGGAAAAATGTGAAAGAAAAACAAGTTAAAAATGTGAAGTTATTTAACTAGTTAACGTGACTAAGTTATGAGCATTAGACTTTAAACAATCATGTTACCCTGATGTTAATGAAAGTAAATGTAATGTTACCAGTTGTTCGAGAATCGTTCGAGGAACTTAAGAGGGCACAATAGAGTGGATCTTGGAGACAGGTATGGTTTTCTTGCAACCTATGTCCTACCGGATTACACCGTCTTGTATGCCAATGTGTTTTTCTGAATGTTTGCCACGTTATAAGATAAAAATATGTAATAAGTTTACAGTAATACATATATGTGGCGTGTCTAGTTCCGATACCGTTTAACCTTGAAAGTGTTTCACCTTAGTTAACTGAGTCTAGGATCACATGAGAGATCGGTATTCGGATTTAACGACCCATACCATGGGAACGTTCTAACCACGGTTATGCGTGAGTTAGTTGTGTGATGTTTGTGTGTGAATGTATGAACCTCCCCTGTGTGTTTAACCTAGTTGTAACACCGTAAGGTGTGTGAATGCGATTGGTTCCACAGTGGAGCCCCTAACTATAAATATATATATTATGGGGGGTGAGGAATCCGGTTGTTCCGGTCACGCGTTGTTTGGGAGTTGATGTATACAGTTTCTTTAGCTCCCTCTCTGTTTGTTGTTTTCCTTCGTTGGTGTTCAATCACCCTTAAGCTTAACCAAGGCTTTTCTGACTCACGTCGGTTGGGGAATATGTACGGTGTGTTCGGATCACTATATCCGATCCATCTTTAAGTTAAGTTACTCGTCCGACTAATAGGACGGTAATGAGTGATGTAACAAACTTATCATGAGGATATTTTCATTCTCTAGGCTTACCAAGTTAACTAATTATGTTTGGGTCGGTTCATAAAGAGAACCGTTACTGTAATGTTATGTGTAATTGTTGCGCTGCAATTCTTATTGCGATGTGATGTTATATGTACGTTAAAATGTGGAGTATGTAGATCATGGATATGAATCCCAGATTATAATAAGAAGCGTTTGAGGATAACCCGATTAGTGGGTAAGTGTCGTCTATTAAGGAAATAGCTCCATTTGAGGAGAAACCCTCTAGGGTTAAAGAACACAATGAGTGATTAATCAAGTATAGATGTGCTGACTATTTTGTTGAGCCCCATTGTAGTGGGTATGTAATGTGCTGTGTGTTTATAGTTTACATGCATGATTTAAATATAATCAACCGCATGCTTAGACGATAATTAGTTGTGCGTGGCCTTGTAGCATGCGGGCTGCGGGATTACCATACCAGCAAAGGTGCTGAGCCCCCTGGGGGGCCACCCTTTCCTTTCCTTCCTATTTCAGGTACAAGGAGCTGGAAGCCGTTCGAGAGTAGGACGGGGTAGTTGTTGTACATGGGTAGCCGTTTAAAATTGTGTATGTATTGTAGGTATAGTAAGACCGAAATTGTTATCGGCATTAGTTTGTAAATACTCGGTACAGTTGGATTGTAAATGTATATTGGTTGTTGTTAATGGAGAGGGATAGTAATGTGTAGCTGCTCGGAATCTAGTCCATCAGACCGATACAATGTAATGTATTAGCCTTGTTAGCCACGTGGGTGGTTAACGACGCGTAACACCATTGAGTTAAGTAATGTGAAGAGTTAAGTTTTCCGCTGCTATTTTGTTGCTAAGTGTATGGTTGTAGTTGGGGTGTTACAAAAAGTGGTATCAGAGTGAAGTATCGCTCTGATGACTGAATTACCGAGCTTAGGAAGTACCGAGTTAGGATTTTAGTACTTTGGGTTAAGGGTTGAGTGATAGCGTGAGAGATACGCTAGTTAGGAATTTCCATTGTGTACTGGAAACCTACAATATCCATCCCACCCTCCACAATCCCTGTTTTATAACCTTGGAAAGAATGCCAGAGAGATGAAAGTCCTCTCTTACTCGGGAATACCCGATCTGGCTGTTATTAAGTACATCTATGAGAACGGAGAACCTGTCTTACGGTAGATTCTGAAAAGTAGGAATCCCGGAGACGGTTCCCATCTGAACAATGTCAACTGCATTTAAATAGCGAAGAATGAACAATCCTACACAAAAGATAATGGAATTTCCGGCAACCTGGGTCGACATGCCGAGCAGTCGAGAACAACCAGCTTGCAACGCACCAACCGTGCAACAGGAAAGAAGTGAAGTGATGGAACCTGGGACGAGAGTCTACGCAACCACAGTTGTTAAATAATGCACCAACGGTATACCAACCGACAAAGGAACTACAACGTAGTACCCAAACAAGAGAAAAGTCTCAGCAACCACGACAAATGTGTGGAACGGGCTACGAAGAGGATACAATACTTAGTAAAAAGGGGTCTCCCAGAATGGGAAACACCGTAGTTAAAGATTGTCATGTGAAGACAGTGAGAAGTTGTTCAGAGAATTAATTGTCAAGACTGTAAGAGCAAGTAAGGGCAATCAAGGCAACTAATGACAGTGCGGGTAAAAACAATACCGCAACCGGTGTGTGTGTTTAACCGATAGCCAGTTAGCATGGCGCACTTGCCATGTTAAGTGCTGCTATAACAGGGCTGTTCGGGTAATTTTTAACAACTACAAGTACTTTCTATAGTACCACGAAGTTAAGTGGATCATCATAACTGTGGAAGGGCTTAACAGCCTAACCTTTGTAATTGGAAATACACCAGTTAGCAAGAAGCTAGACTTGGTTAAGGCAAGAAGACGTTGTGAAACCATGAGAATTTTTTTTTTCTTTCAAACTCAGATTTATTTCAAACCCTTTTCTTTCAAAAACCAAATTTTCTTTCAAACTAATATTGGTTTCTAACCTTCTTTTAAACCAAACCAGAGAACCTACACCGGCCTCAGCGCCACATGGTAGGTAAGTTACACCTAGTTCACTTTTGAGCAACCAGACGAAAACTGGTAAACCCAAGGGTAGCGACCCGAGGGAATGGATTAAGTTCATAGTAATACAACAGTGGATAGACTTTCCCTCGATTAAATTCGGGAAGCACGGAATGCATATTGTCACAGGACAATATAAGGGAGTTGACAACAGAATACTTCACTTAGGCGTGTGACGGACACTATGAGTGTACCAACTGAAATGTGGGATGACCGCACTCTGATAGGAGCTTGTGGGCCTAACAGGCCTGTTTATGGGTTAGTCGGGTAAGTAGCAATGTATCAGTAGGGTACCCCACATATGTATATGAGTAGAGTCCGGAACACGGGAAGTAGTCGACTCCATACTACGATCAACAGTAAAAGTTAAACGAGAGCAACAGATTGCCACGAATGGTTGGAGTAAAAGAACCCAGTTAAGTTAACGAGACTAAAGGAATTAGTGAGTGTATTTCAAGGGGATGTTCATGAGTCAAGAAGTGCGAGGCGCACTGGCTTGTAAGTAAAGACATCACATATGTCTTAAGAAGCCTGAGGGATAAACATGAATAGCTAGAACGGTGACCCAACCTATACATGGTGAGGCAGAAGCCTGATATGGACACATTAATATGCAACGAACGGGATGAAACTCCCGGAATGATCACCTGGACTACCAGGGAATATTGATCTTCACAGACGAGGATAGTAAACCCAGCAAAGAACGTAAAATGGCGTAGTTAACTAAACATACCAATAATGCAAGCCAGATGTAATGGCATAACCTAGTAACACCCACGAGCTGTCCTTGAAGGGTGTTTGGATCAATAATTGTTGAACGAAATAACGTGACTGAAACACAGGAGTTGAAACTAATACTCATTTTAAACATAAGTCGTCAGGAGACAACCTGGCTTTCTTAAGGGGCATCCCATGAAAGGAAGTGTAATGCAACGACCTTGTCATGGAGCCCAATATAATATCCAAACCATGTAATGTTGTATAGAGAAGTAAATGTGTGTGAAAAGCCTACAATGAGCCGAGCTCGAGGCAGTAAGGCTTATAAGCCACAAACAAAATGTGTTATGTGAATTTGATCGATTACAGGAGTTTATGTTATATAAGTGAATAGAGTAGAGAACGAACCACTGCTTTAAGAGTGAGGATACCTCTCGATATTGTGAAAACGCGGGAGTGGTAGTTAGGTGAACCAAGTTCAGGAAATATGTTATGGATTGGCCATGTTGTTATTACGGGAGAGTAGTTAGTTGAGTAGTATGTGTGTATAATGTGAAGCACCGAGCTGAGTAGCGCTGGCTTATAACTCGAGTGAGGGTAACAAAGTGATAGGAAATAGTGTATGAAATACCCCAAACTAATAAAATATGGATTATATATTTAATCACATTGATTAAGGCCTAAACATGCCTTTAAAGTCAACTGAGAACAACAGTGGTCAACACAAAGCAAGATGTTGCACCCTTTGACTGTTTATGGTAAATAAATACCCAAATGAACTTCTTATGACCTAAGATTTAGTAATAAGCTTATTAACACATTACTAAACATGTTACAATTGTTGGACAACACTCCAACACAAAGAACAGGCATTTACATGCTTCAAGGTCAAGTAGGGCAAAAATGTGCTCTAAGAATACCTTAAAGGTCTAATGACCTCTAAATGATATAAAATTGGATACCATGATCAAATATCATGTAAGGAACATAAAAAACTGTTCTCAAAGAAAACAGAGCTCAGAAACACCCTGCGACTCAAAATGTGCACTAAAATTCCTTAAAGCACATTTTTCGTCTATGAGCTCTAAGATAATGACTTTTGTCACTGTAAAGACTATAATAAGTTTTTTATAACATTAATGTGACATGATAGACTATATTATAAAGTCTAAATCAAAGTTTAAAAATAAAATCAAGAATTGGCAATTTAGTATGAATAGTACCCATAAATAACACCTAATTACTTAATTTAACTTAAACCATGGTCAAAGCTCACCCATTGCCTTGACCAAGGGCTTCCGACCTCAACCAGCTGTCATGCCCACTCAATTATCAAACTTCAATCAATTAGACAGCTAATGTCATAAGTCATCAAGTACTATTCCTAAAGTAAGATTAAAATAACATAAATTGACTTATAAGCAAATTAAGCTCACCTTTCTCATTTGTCTTCAACCCCAGCCACAGCAGCCTCTCCAAACCTCCCTTTGGATTCTCCACGTCGTGGCTAACTCACCAAGAACAGAAGAGAACATCAATTAATCTTGGTAAGCTAATTAAGCCTTTAAATGTTCATTTTCTTCACAATTTCTTCCTCTTTCCATGGAGCAAAGCATCAACCACTTCCATCAATGTTCTTAGGTTGTTTTGGAGGTTAAATGGAGGGGGTATCTCGGCATTAATAAGGGAAGAAGGTGGGGAAAGCTAATCTTGTTCTTAAGGTATTAAAATGTGCTTTAAGCACATATCTTTTGATTCCCTTCAAATTCGGCTGTGAAACTTTGTTGCTAAGCTTATAATCTTTATCTTAACATACTTATTCAGTTGGTACATCAAGAGCTTCGAAGTATAACCAGATCCAAGCCAAAACACCATTTTAGGCACTTTAAACAAGGTAAAGATTAGCCATCTTCTAATCTGAGTTATACCAGTTTAAAGCATGGTTTTAGTAGCTCTTTTGACACCCTTTACCCTATGTAAATTTAGGCTGAAGATCACTTGTTCTTGCCTTGGTATTCAAAGGTAAATTTTACCTTGAAAATTGACATTAAACACTTCTTATGGTTAGATCTTGCTTGGAGACTAACCATATCATTATGTTGCTGTTAGAACTCATCTAAGAAGCTGTGGAAATTTTCCTTGAAATTTCCGTGGCCAAACAAGGCTTAAACTTGGCAAAAATAAGGTATAAATCACTTAAACCTACACTTGGTATATTAATATGTGTTTATACATATGTACATATATTGTGCCGTGAGTGAATGGTTAATTAAGGTCTTATTTTGACCTTAGGTGATTAAGGAATGGTTTAATAAATTTTATAACTAATTAATTAGCATAATTGTCAAATTTAAGACATTATGCGGAAAATTGGTGATTAATGAAAATATATGGTAAGGGCCGGGAGTTTACAGCATTTTTGGGCATTTATGTGTAATTTATTATATAAGCCAATGTTTGTAATAAGGCCATGTACTTTAGGCCATTTTATTTATGCATTTATAAGCTTTTAATTAAGTTTAGGTGCTAAATATGCATTACCGCATATTATTGGGGTTATAGTGTAATTAAATTAAAATTTGGGGGCTATAAAAGGATATAACCGAAAATTGGAGGTTTAAATGACTTTATATAAAAATTATAAGATTATATAAAGTTTTAGGGTTAAATGGTAATTTCTGAAAAGATATGGGTACAAACCGTAATATATGGGGACTAATGGTCAAGGAAATATTAAGGTGGTCAACCTTGACCATATGGTAGGTTTTGACCAAATTAAATAAGTTAGATAACTTATTTAAGGTTTTATAATAAGATAAGTATTTAATTGTAACAATTTTATAACCTATGTGGTATATATGTTGTTTCCGGAAGTTAAAGGTGTAAAATGGTATTATAAACACCCATGGGCTATTAGGAATTTTTAGGAATTTATTGGGTTGATTTTAGAATTAAGATAAACTATACATGTATAATATATAGTTATTATGTCATTATGACACTTTGGAGAAATATATGTGGTGATATAGTAAATACCGAAAGTATATGGGTTAATAAGGAAATTATAACCCTTTGGTGAAATTTGGTGATTTTTAGAATTATATAAGAGTATTTATTAAGATATATGTATAATATATAGTTTTAAAGAATTGTTAAACTATATGTTATAAATTGGGCCAAATGGCAATTATAGAACATATATGGGTCTGTTCGGAATTTTACAAAATATAACCATAGGTTACACCCTTTTTATAAGTTAGAAATGTTATATTAAATGGTATATATATAACATGGTATAAATAATGGGGTGATTTTGTAAATAAAGGAAACTATGGTTTATGGAAAAGAATAAGGTTAATATATGTGCCTATGCGGCAATATATAATAGTTTTGTATAAAAACTATAAGTTATAAATTAAAGGGAATAAAAATATCATAATATATGATATTAATATATGGTATAACATTACATAATGTTATGTGGGCAAAATAGAATTTAAATAAGTTCAAGGGCTGTACCGAAATATTAAAGGTTGGAAAATGAATTTTAGACTAAGGTCTATAATGTTATAAATGTTATAACAATTATATGGTTTAGATGGAATTAATAAAAGTAAGGATATTCACATTAAGTAATGTGACAAACTATAAATAAATAGGATTTATAAACTAAGGAATTTGTTAATTAAACCTTGGGAGTTGTAAAGATACAACCTAAAATGTTACATAATATTAGGATAATAATCTTAATATCAGTTGTATAATATAGTACAACTAAAGGGAATAATCATCTAATAAAAGATGATAAAAATGTAACATATAATATAAGAGTTTATAACTCATGGAACTTACCTATGAGGTAAATATATACATATACAAGAAAAATGTATATAAGGATGAATATATATTATGGTTAGAAACCATGTATTATAATGGATGGTGAAAGAACAAGATCTTGGGAAAATAAATACTAAGGTGAAGTGTATAATATGATTAAGAATTATACATGCAATATAGAAACAAACTATGAGATATACAAGAGTATATTAAGTTACATGCGATAACAAGGTTCAACATTAAATATGTTATTATACGAGATAAGACTACGCATGTAATATAACGTTTTTCCAATCCCGAGTTAAGCCGAAAACCCAACAAACATTGACAGTTAATAACGGGGGATTAACCGGGAGGTAATAGCGACGGTACGGGGTACCGTAGAATTAAGTTGTTATACGGGATTCTAATCAGTAGCGTTATGTATTGTTAGACTGTTAGAGACGACACGAGGAGCATCGATTCTAGCTGAATCATACTCCACCGTAATACTTTCAGGGTGAACGATATGTTATTTATGTGGCTTGATTGTCTCTGAGGATTTCCTCAGTTCAGACATTGTGTGAAAATCTGTGATAAGATTGAATGTCTGCTTGTGTGAATTAATATTACTATTGTACGATAACAGTACCGTTCGTATATATGAACATATTATAAAACGAACTAGCGGCAATGACGCTATCTTATATGTGTAATATAAGGAACGTAAGTAAAACATTGTAGCATTAGGATAATAAGATATATAAAATATCTGGGACTTATATACGGAGCATTGGCCTCTTTAACGCCGCTCTCGTATCTAGCACTGGATCCCGAGTCGACATACTCAGGATTGGACTACGACCTTAGTCTATTGTGTTAGAAAAAAAAGAGTAAAACGATATGATGGTATAGATAAGTTTATCAAGTGGATGTGGCTCTTGCTGTGAATTGTGATCCATTAACGATACTAGGATACCGTGTGGTAACCGTAAGTATGTGGATAAATTTCCAACGAACTACAGATTGTTCGTAGGTCGGAGACTCTACCGCTGGAGTGGCTATTGCCGTGGGTGACCCGCCATAAGAGTTGGGTAACTTAGAGACACGTCGTTCTAACGAGACGTTGTCTTTAGGAATGACTGAACAAATAAGAAAGACTATATTAGCTCGTACATTAGGCGAACATTATCTGGGCTTGTACACCAAAGACGGGAAATTATACTTGTTTATAATTCTTGTTGTTTCGCCTTGTTGCTCAGTGGTTATGCTTTGTAATTATGTGTGGTATGTTGGTGGATTTGTTTGAATGAGCCATTGTGCTCATATTGTGTGTGGTGAACTGGTTGAGTCGAGTCGCTGTACTCATGTGTAGGCTATGGTGGATTGTTTGGTCGAGTGAGTCGCCGTACTCAATTATGAACTATCAAGTGTTTGATGGAGTGAAATCTATGTACTCATATAAGCGTTGTAACGCTTCCAGTGGTTTATTACGATGCGATATGTGAAGCCGGGTGCTTGTTTGTTATTTGAGTTTACTGCAATATATATTGTTGTTTTACAGTTTTAACATTAAACTACTTGCATGAAAATGAGTTGCATGCTCTCGACCAATTAACTGAGGGTCTGAGGGGGCATGACAGTCATGTAGTAACATACTCAGCAGGGGTTGATTCCATACCACAAACAACCATTTTTGCAGGTATGCAGCTTCCGGTGTCGACAAAGAGAGGGACGCGCTGGGTAGTTTAATTACAGTTGTTTTAATATGCACGGTTGAATTTTGATACGAACTTAGAAACGTGTATAGGATTGGGATACTTAGAATGCTCGCTGTGAATGTATTATATATTGGTTTGGGAAGGTTAGTTCTATCTCTTGTAGTCACTATGGGAAATTGTTTCGTATTTAAGAATATATCAGTAAGCACGTTATTACTCGTATGGGCGAGTGACAACGGTGACACCAGTAGTTCAATTGTTGAGATTACCGCTGCGATTACAATGTTAAGTAAGATGATTAGGAGCCAATTAGAGTAGGGGTGTTACAAAAGTGGTATCAGAGCGGAGTACCTCTCTGATGACAAGAGATAGTAGGATTTATACAGTGAGCATAGGTTATGGGAATACGGGAAACGTTGTGAGGATACGTGACCTTGCGGGGTTGATGCAATTCTTAAGCTTGCACACCATAGCCGTAGAGGCACTTCAATATTAAATGACCGAGACTACGGTATTAGACCGAGTAAAGGTCTAACCCGTCCTCTTGACTTATGTCAGGGAGAGGTCTGGGTAATGGTACAAAGGAAGAACACGGAGCAGCGGAAGGTGGTGAGGGTCCAGTAACCCCAAGTAACGCGAAGACTGTATGAAATACTCGCACTTGATGGGAGAGCATCCCATGGAAACTTGCAATGGTACCCCACCCGCCGCAGCCCGTACCTCGAGTACTACCTGGTAACACAAGAAATGAGAAGCGCCACGGGGATAACTCTCCTGATCGGGAAGACCCGATGTGGATGCTATGAGAACTACGTTAATTGTAGAGAATAAGACTTAGTGTTTTGGTGTAATGTTTAGGACCGGAGGTCCTGGTAATGACGCAATGGCTACCATATGAGTGTGAGATGAATATTAAACCAAGGTTGAGGAGATAATTCCCGTAAGACTAATGGGGTTTGCTTGCCATAAGCAAAGCAACCCTGTCCTACATCCAGGAAAGCACTAGTTAGTGCGCTTGGGGGAAAGAAAGTGGAAATGACGAGTAATGATTAGTTTACAATATATGTAACTGACGGAATGGATGACCTTATAGAAGTCTCACTCGTAGCGAGTAACTCTATCCATGCAATACTGAAGGTTCAAAATGGCCTGATGTGTATGAGGAGAGATTATGAGAGCTGTAGAAACAAGAACTCGCTAAGTTGCTATCATGCAATGCCTCGAGAGGAGAGTAATACCTTACTACCATGGTAAACTTGTGGGAACGAGTGCGGGAGTGAGACTGTATAAATTTGAATAAGAACTTTTGACTGGAACATGAACCCGATTAAGGAATAACACTGCACTGACACACCGTACCGGTGACTTAGTCTGCATGGTGCACTTGCCACTACAAGTGCCACACTAACCAAAGAACTAAATTTCAACCGGCCTTGCGCACTTCCTACAGCAAGTGCAGCAACGGTAAACTAACCCTGAAGGACCGAGTGGTCCAGGTGGTTACCAATAAACACTAAATCTTATGTGAGTCCGTAATGCAATAAAGCAGGACACAACCTTCTTAAGGGCAGGGGTACGAAACCCTTGGGTTGGAGGTCGATAAAACCTCGGGAAGGCCTTGCCGGTCTGACCATTAAACCTGAAAATAATACACCATTGAGTAGAATATTAACAGGGGAGTAAATGAGAATAACGTTAATTAGTGCCTACAAGCCTAACCCCAGTGCCGGTATGGACATTAATCGACAATCATTACCGGTGGGGTGTGATGGGTCTTTAGGACCAGCATAACCATATTTAGGGAGTGCGCGACACTTGTGGTTAAACCACTACCATTGAACATTGCCAGAGGGCAAGAAGTGAGCTATATGAGCCAAGACTCTAAATAAAACCTATCCGATTGGTGGATGAAAATAATAGACAAGTATCGTTATGGCAAATCATTTTGGAGTTTAAAAAAATTTAGGAAGATGCCAACGTGCAATAAAGGGGCTGATACTATGCCCGCACCACAAACACCGGATGTGTTGTGTATCCATAGTGCTACTAGACTCCTGTACGGAGGGCAATGGATATTAACTAAACAATGAATTTATCGAGGGCGGAGGATACCGTTACCTCGAAGAGGATGGAGGAAATATGAGGTGAGCAAGAGTAAGGATTACACAATGAAGAGCAATGATTGGCGGAAACCATTAAGTTATGGGTACCCAATTGTAACCTTAGGAGAAAGTATTAGAACCAACTAGGAATAAATTAAATAACAAGACCAACAATCATCTAGCTATCAGAATAAGTACTGAGCCTGAATATCGTATGGCATAGGCCTACGGAAGGATACCCTTAGTACCACCAAAAATGACCCAAAACTAGGAGAACAAAGGTGATGAATCACAAATACTGATTAATATCAGGCTAAAGAGGGACTACCATAGGGTAGGGGAAACACGAGGTGTCAACCTTTATCATGGAGTCCGGACTACACCATAGGGTGTAACCCAATGGATTGGATGGAGTTCGAAAACTGAAAACTCATATCTGAAGGCGTTAACAGCCTAGGAGTGAACCGGAGAGATAATAAGTAGTTACCTGATCCCCACTCACAGACACCAGATGACGAGCATGTGGAAACCAGAATTAGGGCTATAAGTCGCAAACACCTATCTTAGAGAAGGTAAGGCAAATACACATTAATAAAGGAAACCATAGAACCTAATATTAGGGCCATTCTGACGTTAAGGTTAAGAATTGGCAGCATAATTACTTAAACATAAATTACCGGGACTAAGAGTACGATAACCACCGGGTACGAACGCTACGAGTGCACTAAACGAGACATGGGATGACCGCACTCCTAGGAGCTTGTGGGCCTGACAAAACGTATATTAAGTTAGTTGGGTAAGTAGTAATGTATCAGTATGGTACTCCATGTATGTAAACGAGTAGTGTAAGGACCCAGGTGGTAGTCAACTCTGTGTCTAAGTCAGTCAATGGAACCCTGACTAGGTAAACCATGTATTGACGAGAAAGATCTCAGTCAAACTAACAAGGTTAGGAAAAACCAAGGATAGCCTGATAATAAAATGACATAAGGTCGCAACTCCACAATGGAGGAGTTAGAACACAAGTTTTGGGGGTTTTAGTAAACGAGGAAGCTAAGGCCTATTTATGGTAAAGGCAAATTGAACCCATGAATGATAGAGGAATTATGTATCTAAGGAAGTTATATTAGGGAAACCTTTGTGATATTAGATGCTACCTACCGCACCCCAAACCAAAAGGGGGCACAGAAAGAGTTATATCCTGCGCTGAGGGCGCTACGATGATGTCGCATTAAACAATAATAACCACGTGCTCAAGCCATAAAACGTTAGTATGTTAGTACCAATTAGGGTCGAACAGAAAACGAATGCCAATTTAAAACCCACAGCCGTATTGTATATTTACAACAGACGAAGGGCAAAAACGAGCATTACAAGAGATACTCTAAACTGGAAATTAAATACTCCATGCAGCCCGCAATAGCGGATAACCGTCCAATCGACTGGTATATGGTGCGCAACAAAGCGACCATTTTAATAACTGTTAACCGAATAATGATGGTGAAAAGTAGATCGTAGAGGATTAGATAAACTAATGGATTCCCCTAATCGAGAAGAGGGATGAACCATATGTGTGGGTACTAAAACACCAACACACGAGGGATACGAGTTCACACCAGTAAAAGAGGACCTATAAGGTACCTAAGGAATGAACTCATCTCAAAAGGAAATAACTTGGAGTCATGAGGCGCCAGTTAGTTGCGCATACCAGACTCGTTTTGACATTTTAAGGAAATTACCACAAGCACTAAGTGAAATACCCCAAATTATTAAAGCATGGATTAAATATTTAATCATATTAACTAAGGCCTAAACATGGCTTAAAAGTCAACTGAGAACAACAGTGGTCAACATAAAACAAGATGTTGCACCCTTTGACTGTTAAGGGTAAATAAATACCAATAAACTTCTTAGGACCTAAAAATTTTCCTAAGCATATAACATACTACTAACATATTATACCGTTGACAACAACACTCCAACACAAAGAAAAAGCATTTACATGCTTCAAGGTCAAAAAGGGCAAAAGGTGCTCTAGGAAAACCTTAAAAATCAAATGACCTATAATAATATAAAATTGAATTACATGATCAAATATCATGTAAGGAACACAACAAGACCGTTGTCAAAGAAAACAGAGCTCAGAAACACCAGGCAACACAAAATGTGCGCTAAAACTCCTTAAAGCACGTTTTTGTGAAATTGTCTTTTAAATTGGTTTTAAATGAGCTAAAAGGCTATAAATACCTTTAAATATGATAAAATATCATATTATATGATATTAGGAATTTAATTCCAGAAATTTACAAATTTTTACAAATTTAATATTAAAATATTAATAAAACCCTAAAGTGGGGCCCGCATGAGTCAAATTGACCAAGTATGGTCAATGGTCAATTAATTGACCCACTTGGACCATGGAAATCGGCTGCAATAAGAGAGGAGGCAGCATAAGTCCTTGATTGACAATAATTCCTACCTAATAATTCAAGCCTTTCCACTCATTTCTCCCTTCCTTGTCCGATTCTCTTCTGCCCAGCCGAGATCTCCCCTTCCTTTGAAGCTCTCAAGTGTGTTCTTGAGCATGGAAGGCAAACCTAGCTCCTAAGCTCTTAATGTAAGTGTTTTAATGTCATTTTTAGCTCTTTTTTCTTCATCTCTTCACTACCAACACCTAAATTTCGTGGCTCACCTGTTCCTATGGCTTATTCTCAGTGTTCTAAGGTTAGAACAAGAGCTAAACTCGGTTGAGACCAGTAGAGGGACCAAGGTTGTCCAAATCTACATTTTAAGGTAAAAATGTGCTTTAAGCTCATAACTTTTGATTCCCTTCAAGTTCGGCTGTCAAACTTTGGTCATAGCCTTATTTTCTTCTCCTTTTCATGTGGAATCAGTTGTTTAGCCATTTGGAGCAAGGGTGGCCGAGATCCAAAGGAAATACTCTCTTTTAAGGCATTTTTCCAAGGTAAAACCTAATAACAAGGTAGCACTTCGAGATCTAACTAGTTCCTATGTCAATGTGGTGGATCTAACACCTTGTGGTGTGTTTGGTTCAGGTCAAAACCACTTAGAACTTCCCTTGCATTTTTAAGGTGATTTTTGCCTTAAATCTTACATTAATTATTCCTTATGGTTAAGCTCAAGCTTGGAGTGTAACCATATATTGTTTTTGTGTATTAAACATGTCTAAATCAAGTGGTGAATTTTCCTACAAGTGACCGAGCTCATACAAGGAATAATCAAGGTATAAACACCTTAAACTTATGATTTTTATAATTTTTAAGCATATATATATATATATGGCCGAGAGTGAAGTTACACATATAGGTTATATTGACCTAGAAATGGAAAAAAATGACTAAGATAAATTAAGCTAGTCATTTAAGAGATTTAATTAACATAATTGTCAAATTTAAGACATTATGTGGAAGCTTGGTAAATAAATAAAAAATTATATGGTGAGGCCGAAATTGTATATGTATTTTGGGACATTTATGTGTAATTTATTTTGCAAGCCAATGTTTGTAATAAGGCCATGTATTTTAGGCCATTTTATTTATGCATTTACAAGCTTTTAATTAAGTTTAAGTAGTATAAATGCATTACCGAAAATAGATGGGGTATTAGGTGTAATTAAATTAAATTTGGGGGCTTTAGAATAATAAGGCCGAAAATTAGAGGTAAAAAAGAATTAAAATAAAGTTTATAAGATTTTTATAAAGTTTTGGGTTAAATGGTGATTTCTAGAAAGTTTGGGTGCAAACCGTAATTATTAGGAATTAATGGTCAAGGAAATATTAAGGAGGTCAACATTGACCATATGCTAGGTTTTGACCAAAATAAATAAGTTAGATAACTTATTTAAGGTTTTATAATAAGTTATGTATTTAATGGTAATATTTTTATAACATATGTGGTAAATATGTTATCACCAAAAATAAAGGGTGTACAATGGTATTTTAAACACCCATGGGCTATTAGGAATTTTTAGGAATTTATTTGGTGGATTTTGGAATTAAAATAAACTATATGTATAATATAGATAATTTGTCATTATGACACTTTGGAGAAAAATAGATGGTGGAATGGTAAATTTGAAAGTATATGGGTTAATAAGGAAATTTATAACCCTTTGGTGAAATTTGGAGATTTTTAGAATTATTAAGAGAATTTATTAAGATATGTGTATAAATATGGTTTAATGATGTGGAAGAACTATATGTTATAAATAGGGCCAAATGGCAATTATAGAATAGCACAAGGGCTGTTCGGAATTTACAAAAATTAACCATAGGTTATACTCTTTTATAAGTTAGAAATGTTATATTAAATGGTATATATAACATGGTAAAAAGAAAGGGGTGATTTTGTAAATAAAGGAAACTATGGTTTATGGAAAAGAATAAGATTTTCTTACGTTGCCTAAGAGGCAATAATAAATAGTTTTGTACAAAAACTATAGGTTATAAGTTGAAGGGAATAAAAATATCACATAGTATGATATTAGTATATGGTATAACATTACATAATGTTATGTGGTCAAAAAGGGAATTTAAATAAATTCAAGGGCTATACCGAAAATATAAAGGTTGGAAAATGAATTTTAGACTACGGTCTACTATGTTGTAAATGTTATGACAATTACATGGTATTAAGGTGGTTTAGATGGAATTAATATAAGGAAGGGTACTCACATAAAATAGTGTGACAAACTATAAATAAATGGGAGTTATAAACTAAGGTATTTATTGAATAAACCTTAGAAGTTGTAATTATACAACAAAATGTTACTCATGTTAGGAAATCTTATTAAGTCGTACAATATGATACGACTAATGGGAATAATCATCTAATAAAAGATGATAAAAGTAACATAAATATAAGAGTTTATTAAACTCATGGGAATTACCTACGTGGTAAATATATACATACACAAGAATAATGTATATAAGGTGGATATATATATTTTGGTTGAAAACCATATGATTTAATGGTGGTGGTTATTTTTTTTAAAAAAATAATAATAAATATAGTTACGAACTATAAGTTATGAATTTTAGAATGCAATATAATACAAGAATGCATGCATACATGCAACTATAGGTTACGTACCTAAACTAGAGGTGGATAAGATTAAAAGAAATATAAGGAACTAAACTTAACAGTTGGGATAGTTTTGACGTACGTGTTTTAAGTAACAAAACCGACTGTTTTAGAGAAACCCGTAACAACAACTGTAGGAAACAGAGGTGAACTGTCGGGGTTGCTTATTATTCGGAAATACCGGTTGTAGTTAGTCATGGAGACTGACGTATAGTTTTAATACCGTTTAGATTATACTTCTGACAAGGACGCTTGACAAGCTAGTGGACTACACGGAGCATAGGATCTTGAAGATTCATACTCCACCGTAATACAATCAGGGTGAACGGTATGTAAAGAGGTTTGCCGAGTTGACCTAAGGTTGCTCCTTGGGCTCGGATTTGGTTGTTATAACTTGTGTGTTATATGTGTGTGGTTACATGTATGTGTTTAAGTGTTGATGCATTAATTATTTATGCACGGGCGTCCTACGGGACTAACACTACGTCGACTATAGATCGACTTATATAAACATACATATGCGTTGTGATGACATGACGGTTACTTGATATAATACCATGATATTAATATTAAGGATATGGTAACCTAAGTAAAACACTTAGGAACGAGTCACGACATTGTCGGTCTCTAGAGCATGGATCTCTAACATAAATATCACCTAGATGACTTCTAGGTATGCGTGACCCATTGGGCCGCTGGTTAATAAATATTCTCCATAAGACTAAGAGCAGATCTTAAACATTATGAGAGAGTGATGGTATGAGATTGAGGTGAGGAATCCCGGTAGTTTACGAACTACTTGGTTGCGCATTTTGATCACTGAGGGGTTTCCTATTTGGATTCCGCTCCAGGTTATATCCAACGAGCCCAAATAGGTTCGTGGATCAGGTGGCTACGGCCTTTTTATGGACGTCTTACGAGACATAAGTGAGTCAGGGGCCTCCGGACCTCTGGCGAAATGAGCACCTTTGTGTGTACGGGGGACTACTGTCCATGGTGAGGTTATCGGGTTGTCCTAACATGACGCCCTACTGACATTAATTAAACATGGTTGGATGGAGCCTACAGGCTAAGGTAAATTAACTATGGGAACTGTACGCTACGGCGAATGTACATTGTACATATGGATGGGGCTTGAAAGCCAAACTAAAATAAATTGACAGTGGATGGTGAACACTACGGCGATTGTACATTGTACAAAATATTGTTTTTATTGCTCGATACGTTCGATATACAAATGTTGTTTGAAATATTCTATGAATGTTTGGTTTGGATGGATGATTAATGTTTATGAATATTTGGATGGTTGATTATGTATATTATACATTTATGCTTCAGTTTTGATTATAACTGTAAAAAGGAAAAGCATGAAACCAATCTAATAATAAGATAGTTAAAATGACAAGTGACCATTAGGGTCCAGGCCCGGCATACTCAGCGTCTATCGCTGATACTACACCATTTCAGGTTGTTGATCATTGTCGGAGCTGAAGAGCAGGAATAGGGTAGTTGGAGATGTTGTATGGTAATGAAGATGGTGTATGGTCTTATGGTAAGGTTATGTATTTTTTCAATGTTTATGGTTATGGACTTAGTTTGATGTATAGGAGTTTCTCGTTATCACTGCGGTTAGCAGTTTGTTTATTTTGGAAGTTGGATGTGGTCTGGCTACGTTGCTCGCATGGGCGAGTAATGGCCGGTGACACCCGTGTGAGTTTTGTAATTGTTATTTATTTTTCCGCTGCGAGACGTTTTATTTATTGCTACGTGAGGGATTATATCGTGATTATGGAGAGGGGTGTTACACTAAGTGCTAGAGCATAGCTCGACAACCCGTACACCGAAGGTTAGTTTAGTAGAATGGCATGAACTCTTGGGAATATAGCATGAGCATGTATAGAGTTCAGGAAGACTTAATAGAATAACTAGTTGAAATAATGACCGTGTGTGACAAACGATACCACGCAGTGAAATAAATTACTCCATCCCTATAATAATAGAAGACCGTGTAGAAAACACCGTCACGTGGAGTTGAAACCGACATAAAACTACTACCTAAAAGGGGTAAACTAACCATAAAGTAGTTGGGCATACTGCTTAATGAGCGAGTGGGCCCATATTGCTTAGGTTTGACGTACCTAGCGGGTTTGGGGAAACAAATGATGTGTTTACATCTCCCGATCAAACCGTATATGAATATACATACACCTAACCAAGATAGGCAGTATAGCCTGAGGGGCTAAAGCCCGACCCTATAGAAATGGGGTGATGAAATATGTAGCACATTAGTGCACGAATAATTCCACTGGAATGGAACATCTTGAACTTATTACTTCACGATGATATATTCGTAGATTACGTGGGCGTAATCATTTTTAAGGGGGGTAGAGCGATTTCGCAAGTACGTAGCAGTACGTAGCGCATGGTACAAATGCTGCAAACTATTATTGTACGTAGAGTACAAGTATTATGATTGTGTTATCTTACTTGAGGTAATATTATGATGTATTATGTGTATGAATATATATATATTTTAGTTCGCATTGTTGTGGCGAATAGGAAAGGGAGAACAGATAGAGTGTTCTTATTCTATTTCCGACTATTTATGCAAACGTTGCGAACATTAAACACATAAACGCCTAACTTGTTAGCTCCGGTTGAGAGCTCAAGTAGGTCTATCTGGTAGCTTCGGTGGGAGATGTCAAATAGAAGGAGTAGAAAGCTCCGTACTATACGATTTGTGACTCGGTATGAAACCGATTATTGGAATGCGATGAGTGAGTCGGCATGAGACCGATGTGTAACCTAGTGGAGGTAAAACCTCTAGGAATTGTATGAATAATTATAAGTCGAGTGAACTTGGTACATGGTTAAGATACATGATCCTATATGCCAATGACTAGATTAATTACACTAGTTGACTTGTGTATCTATGGGACACAAGGTGCCAAATATCAAGAGGAAACAAGATTAGAAGTCAATAAACAATTGATTGATTGAAATTGACGTGAGAAATTGAACATGATCCTGGTCCGATCAAGCGAAACCGAACACAAATTGAGGTGAGAGATAGTTCAACACTGACGCTGACCACGTCGGGGTTGAATGACTCTCGAAACTTCCTACATGTGGACATAGATATGAATAGAAATTGGAATTTAGGGAGTCACTCGAAGAGCCGTGGACCGTGGAATCCTTCGTCATTAGACCGGTGTGTCTGTGGGTGACTAAGGAAATAAGGTGATACTGTCCGAGGAGCCGTGGACCGTAGTGTCCTTCGTTATTAAACCGGTGTGTCCACGGGTAGTAGACGTTGGTTAGCATGGGGTTGGGGATTGTCAAGTCCTGGTCTTTAAGACTGCTTCCCTGTGATTTATCATCGTTAAATATATGTGCACACATACGTGTGGAATGATGTGTGAGTATCCTCGCGAGATACTAGCATGTAGATAGGGATGCGTGGAATGTCCCTTGCAAACACCTTTGAGTACTTTATGAGTTTTGCACCTTGTCTAGTGCTGTGTACCATGAGTTTTGCACCTTGTCTAGTGTTGTGCACCATGAGTTTTGCATCTTGTCTAGTGCTGAGTACTATGAGTTTTGCACCTTGTTTAGTGTTGTTTATGAATGAACGTGTCATGATTATTGACTATATGGAATGAGATGGATGCTGTATCAAATGTGATACATAAAGACTAGGTCTGAACGTAGTGGAATGTACTCCCTAGTGATGATCTGTCTGTGATTACTTAGTGGAACTTGATTCCTTAGGTGAAGTCTCTTTAAGGGGGGTAGACTGAAATACCCCAAACTAATAAAATATGGATTATATATTTAATAACATTGATTAAGGCCTAAACATGCCTTAAAAGTCAACTAAGAACAACAGTGGTCAACACAAAGCAAGATGTTGCACCCTTTGACTGTTTAAGGTAAATAAATACCCAAATGCACTTCTAAGGACCTAAGATTTTGTCCTAAGCTTATTAACACATTACTAAACATGTTACAATTGTTGGACAACACTCCAACACAAAGAGCAGGCATTTACATGCTTCAAGGTCAAGTAGGGCAAAAATGTGTTCTAAGAATACCTTAAAGGTCTAATGACCTCTAAATGATATAAAATTGGATACCATGATCAAATATCATGTAAGGAACACAAAAAAACTGTTCTCAAAGAAAATAGAGCTTAGAAACACCCTGCGACTCAAAATGTGCACTAAAATTCCTTAAAGCACGTTTTTCGTCTATGAGCTCTAAGATAATGACTTTTGTCACTGTATGTAACACCCCATCCAACATTAACACACTTACAACAAACTTCAGCGGAAAAAGATACTTCATCACATTACTTAACTCATTGGTGTTACACGCCGTTAACTACCCACGTGGCTAACAAGGCTAATACATATACATTGTATCGGTCTGATGGACTAGATTCCCGAGCGACTACACATTGCTATCCCTTTTTCATTAACAACAAAACATACACATACCTTCCAACTGTACCGAGTATTCACAAACTAATGCCGATTACAATTTCGGCCTTACTACACCTACTGTACAAATATACCTAAAATGATTACCCATGTACAAACGACTACCCCGTCCTACTCTCGAACGGCTTCCAGCTCCTTGTACCTGAAATAGGAAAAGAAGAGAAAGGGTGGCCCCCCAGGGGCTCAACACCTTTGCTGGAATGGGAATCCCGCAGCCCGCATGCTACCGGGCCACGCACAACTAATTGTCGTCTTAGCATGCGGTTGATTATATTTGAATCATGCATGTAAACTATAAACACACAACACATAACATTCCTCCACAATGGGCTCAACGAACAGATAACACATCCTTACTTGATAAGCCACTCATTGTGTTCATAAACCCTAGAGGGTTCTCCTCTAGTGGAGCTACTTCCTTAATAGACGACACTCACCCATTAATCGAGTTATCCTTAAATGCCTCTTATCACAAACAGGGATTCATATCCATGATCCACATACTCCACATTTTACAACATATAACATACACTACATAACAACACTTTTCACGTTTCAACGTACACTACATAACAACAACACATAACATAACGGGAATGGTTCTCTTAGGAACCGACCCAAACATAGTTAATTCACTGGTGAGCCTAGAGAATGATGTCACCCTCATGATAAACTCGTTATACAACACTCATTACCGTCCTAATAGTCGGACGAGTAACTTAAGTTAAGATGGTTCGGATATGGTGACCCGAACACACCACATAAACACATGTTCCCCCTAAACCGATTATAAGTCAGAATAGCTAAGCTTTGGACTAAGCTAATGGGAGATCGTAACCCGTGAGGGAAACAACCATAACAGAGAGGAGGGTAAGGCTAAGAAGGATACCCACTCCCAAACAACGCGCGACCGGCCTAACCGGATTCCTCACCCCCGTTAGTACATATTTACTTGTAGATAACTAGTTAGAACCCCACTATGGAGCCTATCACACCCACACACCAAGAAGGTATTTTGACTGGGTTAAACACACGAGGGAGGTCCATACTTTCACACACAACATCACACAATTAACTCACGCATAGCCGTGGTTAGAACGTCCCATGGTCCGGGTCGTTAAATTCCGAATACCGATCTCTCATGTGATCCTAGACTCAGTTAGCTAAGTTTAACACTTTCGAGGTTAAATGGTATCGGAACTAGACACGCCACATATATGAATTACTGTAAACTCATTACATGTTTTATCTTACAACGTGGCAAACCTACAGAAAAACACATTGGCATACAAGCCGGTGTAATCCGGTAGGACACAGGTTGCAAGAAAACCATACCTGTCATCGGGGTTTCACTCTAACGTGCCATCACATGTTCCTCGTAACATCTGTGAACAACTGGTAACATTACGTTTACTTTTATTAACATCGGGGTAACATGATTGTTTAAAGTTTAATGCTCATAACTTATCCCCGTTAACTAGTTAAATAACTTCACATTTTAACTTGCTTTACTTTTACATTTTAATACAACTTTCCCCCCACTAAATTGTCATTATAACTCACTTAACATGTCCTTAACAATCTTATAACATCATTACTTAATAATCCCCATCATCCTATAACCTTAAACAATGTTTTTGGTCCATACAGCGCCTTGTCCGAACATGTGTCCGGACTTCCCATGTTCGGACACTGTTCGAGGCTCAAATGGGTGTAAATAGACGACTGTCCGAACATGCGTCCGAGCTTCCCAATTTTGGACGTTGTTCGAGGCCAAAACAGAATATAGAGATAGGTGTGTCCGAACGTCCAAGTTCGGACGGTAGTTCGGACACTGGTCGAGGCTTTGAAAACTTACGCGTAACAGGGCATGTCCAAACGTCCACGTTCGGACGGTAGTTCGGACGTGCCAAAACCTTCATTTCATATACCTTTAAACACTTACTCATTTCTTGTCAAAATGCCCAACACTTATAGTATTCCCCCCTTAGGTTTATAGCATGTCCCCACACATTATTTAGCCCACCAAAATACTTTATGTCCTTCCAAGAATTTTCTTCACAAGTTCAAACATCTTCCTTACCTAAACATCATTTCCTCCTTGTACATCAACATTACCTAAACCTTAACAAACTCCTCCAAGACTTTAGGACATCCCAAAACACCCATTGGATTTCTAGAACTTCCAAGATAATGCCTAAATCCTTTTTGCCTTCTAAAACACCTTAATGCACATTTCTTTCCCTAGTAAAACACTTAACCATTCTCAACACTTCCAAACTCACCAAACTTATTTTAAACACTTAAAACTTCTTATACATTACCCAAATTTTGCCATGGGTTCTCCTAGCACATTGTCATACCAAAACACATTGTTTTTCACCATTTAACATTCAAGAACACCTAAATCCATCAAGAACTTTCTCACACACAACACTTCACCAAATTTACACTACATCACAATATAGTGCATTAACTTAAATTGCTTGGCACCTAGGCCCTTAAATAACATAAACCATAAACACGGAATTTCCCACATATATATTGCCTTTGACCTGCAAATACACTCAACAATTCATATGCCCTTAATAAACTCCTTGAGAGCATTTTTCTAGCTCATTTGCCATTGGCTCCTTAAGTATTTTATTAAGCAAATCAAGCTCATTTTTCCTAATCATTTAAACTACATTGAGTAGTTTGTTTACCTCTTTTCCTTCACAAGTTTTTCATTGTAACCCCTTGCTCCTTCTTTGATAGAAAACCGGCAAGGCTTGATTGCTTGTCAAACTTCTAATCTATGTACAAGCAAGGTAATGAGTATTCAAGCTTCATGCTTAAACTCATCGTAAACCCTAGGTTATATATATTGTCTATACATTTTAGGATAGTTGTTTTACCTTGGAATAAAAAGAGAGCTTGTATAAGCATCAAGAGAGGACTCCTCCTTGTCCTTTAAATATTGAAAGGGAGCTATGGAAAACAAGAGGAGACACCATTAATGGTGAATTTTCGGACATGTAATAAAAATGAAGGAAATGTTGTTTCCTTTGGTTTTTCCTTACCTTGAAGCAAAGAAGAATAACATGGCATGAAAATATGAGCTCAAGCTCCTTCAATGGTGAATCTCCATGGCACCGAAATGGAGTTCTTGAAGATTTGAAAGATAGAAGTGTAGAGCTTGCTCCAACTAGAAGAATGGTGGTTTTGAAATTGAATTTGGATCATGGAGTCATGAGTTACAAGCAAAAGGAGTTGTAGATGGTGAGGTTTTTCTGTAGCAAAACCGATGGAGTTGGGAGAATGAAGGTAGGTGACGGTGGGTGTGAGTGGGAAAGGAAGGAATGAAATGAGAGTTTGCCTTTTACAAGATATTTACTTATAAAGTAAAGTAACTTTAGTTGTCATCTTTTTTACTTATCAAACTAGCAAGAGTGGTGACTCCCACAATTAAAAACTGCCCCCATCATCTACTTAGGGGTTGTTTGGTCTTTGTTTACCATTACTTACTTATATTGACTATGTCATAACTAGCATATTTTGGTTACTATTCACAAAACAAGGCATACTTGTGAAATTTTTTATTTCCCATTGATTTAGACCTCCAAATGTGATACTAAGTAGTACACATGTTAATTAAGAGTAATGATGGACATTTAGCCATTCAAAACTCATTTACAAGACAATTTTTCAAAAATGTGCTTTAGACTCCTTAAAGCACATTTTGTATTTTAACTTGTTTTCAAGCTTGGTTTTCTTTAGTAATTGATTTAATATGTTCATTAACATATTTATAAGGTATAGGTATGACCTTTTGGTCTTGTACAAATATATCCCAAGCTTAGAGCACATTTCTGCCCATATTGACCTTAAGGTATTTATTTGTGTTTTGTTTGGTTTAATTGTCTACCAAGGTTTTCCTAAGACTTAATTAGCCTTATTAATCATAATTGACTATTATTTAGTCTGGTAGGTTCTTTGGGTCCTAACCAAGTTCACTCCAAGCTTAGAGCATGTTTTTGCTCAAGCTGTGTCTTAGTGCTTTATTGTGTTTTACTATGGTTTAAATTGTACACTGATGTTTCTAAGGCACTTTTTAGCCTTTAAATATCATATTTTAGTAGTTAAACAATTATCAACGTTTGGGGTATTTCAATCTACCCCCCTTAAAAGAACTTCGTCCTCGAAGTTCACACTTCCCCACATCATTGGATTAGAACACAGGATTACTTATAAAAATAAAACTTTCATAACCAAGCATACTTTACATCACAACCTCGGACTTAACGGTCCGGGTAAATATACATCCATACATGATACATACTCACATGATAACCTCGGACTCAATGGTCCGGGTATCTTAACAACATTTGCACATACATAACAACCCTTAGACTCTTGGGTCGGGGTAACATAACAACATTTAGACCCATAGGTCTTGATAACATAATGCCTTTAGACACATAGGTCTATGAGCACAACAACATTTATACTCATAGGTCTTGATAACTCATAGGTCTTGATAACATACACTTTTGGAACTCAAGGTCAAATAATATTTATTACACATACCACACAACATGTCATAGCATGTATAACAATCAAAGATATCTTTTATATACACTGTGATCCCGCAGAATCCGGTCGCGATGGACACCTTCTGGTCCCCGTCCCTTTGGATCAAACAATCACTTAATCTTTAAGATATACTTCTCATGTCACCGGTCCGAAGATAAAGGCTCATGCGTCCTCGCTCGTGAGCAAGTACTGCAAAAATTCTTTACTAGGTTAAGTATAAGAGAATCCTTTATTTCAAATGTTAACCGACTGTTTTGAAAACACCAATTGAAAATCCTTTTGAAAACACATTCAACTCCAAGTCCAACTTATGATTTTTTGCTTCTTTTCTTAGCGTGGTTATTTATGACCACTTATAGGGAGCTGTAAGAATCATCCAACCCTGATGTGATCAGCATCAGTGTTGAACTATCCTTCCACCCCAATTTGTGTTCGGCTTCCCTTGATCACATGTAAATCATGTTCCACCTCCCACTTCATTTTCACGCATCAAATAATACACTCATTTCCAATTTTCTATCTTTTTGGTCATTCTAGTCATAATCATACATCTCCAAGGGATAGAACTCCGTCTATCAGTTATCTCCACTCACTTTAATCCTGTTACCTAGGGAATCTTATTCTCACTAGGTTCTATGTCGGTTCCATACCCTTTCATGAATCACTATATTACATAGATACATATATTTTATCAATATACAACACACGGTTTTACATTTATACACTGTCGGGGTTTTTGTTCCCTGGGAGTTTCTTTACTCCCTTACACTTGTACTCTCACACACAACTGTTAACAAAATAAACACACTTATCACAATGGTATTCACATCTCTTGTGTGCAGTTACCACAATTAAACCATGATTGAATGCGTATGTTTATGTAACGCACACACCAATCATCCAAACAAATCATTTTGTGCTATGCACAACATAGCTCACGTACACTTGTACGGTAAAACACACTAAGCGGTTTTACGCTCTACCCCCCTTAAAAGGGATTACGCCCACATAATCAGTCACTTAATCATTGGTTTAAAATGTGCTACCGTCGTGAAGTGTTTTAACTTCCACGCGGTCTATTATACAATGCATCTGATTAGAGGATCTTAACCATATTGGCGGTTTAGTTCCTAAACCAAGAATTCTCATTGGAGTTTGCTTTAACTCTTAACTGGTTTCGATTCTGGCCTGTGAGGCTTCTACGCATTAATAATTAGCCATTCACTCATGTTCACTATGCACATTCAACACTTGAATCACTGGCTCACTAGTTTCTACTGCGCAACTCTAATAACTGTAGGGCTTAGTTTGCCCCACTCGTTATTCTTATTGTATTGTACATCTCCCATTTATCACCTTTATCTTGGTAACAATGGTTTCTCAACCGACGCGTGGTATCTCTTACCGTTAGCGAACTCGGTGAGTTACAAAACTTTCCATCCACTTCTCTAATAACTTACTGCGTAAACTGCTATGTATTTCACAATGATTGACTTGTTTCCTTCTGACTTACTGTCGGTTGAGGTTGAGCTACTACCTAGTGTGTAGTGCTCTCTCAGCTATTTCCCACACTTGAGGTATATTCCATACCAATATTTGATATTTAGTGTTACCGTAGTCACTTATTCTTAATCCTGCCTCCACATTTGGTCCTATACAAGTACTCTTTCATTGGTATGTTTTGATTTCCTATGCATCAGTCACTATGGCGTTATAAGCCGCTTTCTGTTTCCACCACAATTAACATTTCCCGAATCCTAGGTATCGCACTCGATCAATACTGCGCAAATGCAATACCAAAACACTCAGTCATACAGAGTGCAGAGGCGTAAACTCTTGGCAGTAAATCTCTTATGCGATTGCAATAGGAATTTACACTGTGTTTCACTGAGATTTTTATCTCATAGTACTAGCTACCGGCTTATTGCCCAGTCTGTTTATCATCACTTCCCTTGCATCTCCACTGAGTTTATCTGCCATATTATTATCTAACAACACTTATACAACGGTCGCTTTCTGCGCACCATGTTCTTTCTTCTTGCACAACACTAACTTACATGGTATTCACTGTCATATTAGTTTTCACACATATACTTACATCGTTATTATTTTGGTTCGTCCTTCGCTTGGATGACTATTGAATACTCCTAGAGCGTTGATCATCCGAGTCACAAGCCGGCGTTATTCAGCTCGGTGCTTTACTTTATACCCACATGCTACTCAACTAACTGTTCTCTCGCAACGACAACATGGTCAATCCTAACATGTTTCTTGAACTTGGTTCACATAACTACCGCTGTTGCGGTCTCACAATATCGAGAGGTATCCCCACTCTTAATGCAGTGGTTCGTTCTCCACTTTATTCACTTATACAACATAAACTTCTGCAATCAATCAAACTTACATAACACATTTTGCTTGTGGCTTATAAGCCTTACTGCCTCGAGCTCAGCTCATTGTAGGCTACTCATACACATTTACTTCCCTGTATATCATTACATGGTTTGGATATCATATTGAGCTCCATGACAAGGTCGTTACATTCCATTTCCTTTCATGGGATGCCCCTTAGGATTGTCAGTCCGTCTCCGGACAACTTATGTCTAAACTAAAAATTAGCTCCAACTCTTGTGCTTCTGTCACGTTATCTCGTTCAACTATCGTTGATGCGAACACCCTTCAAGGATTGCTCCTAGGTGTTGTTAAGTTATGCCTTTACATCTGGTTCACACTTATTGATATATTCAGTTAGCCACGCCGTTTTGCGTTCTTGACTGGCTTATTATCTTCTTCTGTGAAGATCAACATCTCTCGGTAGTGTAGGTACTCATTCTGGGAGTTTCATCCCGTTCATTGCACATTAATGTATCCACATTAAGCATTTGCCTCGGCATGTACAGGCTGGGTCACCATTCCAGCTATAATGTTTATCCTTGGGATCCTTAAGACATATGCTATGTCTTTACATAACAGTTAGTGCACTTCGTATTCCCTGACTCTTAAACATTTCCTTGAAACAAATTCACTAACTCCTTTAGTCTCGTTAAATTAACTGAGTTCCTTTACTTCAACCATTCTCGGTAATCCTTTGCTCTTGATTGACTTACACAGCTGACCGTAGTACGGAGTCGACTACCTCCCGTGTTCCGGACTCTACTCGTATACATATGTGGATGTACCATGCTGATACATTGCTACTTACCCAACTAACCCATAAGTAGGTCTGTCAGGCCCACAAGCTCCTATCGGAGTGCGGTCGTCCCACATTACAATTGGTACACTCGTAGTGTCCGTCACACGCCTAGGTGAAGTATTCTGTTGTCAACTCCCTTATGTTGTCCTATGAAACATGCATTCTGTGCTTCCCGAACTTAATCGAGGGGAAAGTTTATCCACTATTGTATCTTTATCAACTACCCTTGGGTTTACTGGTTTGGTTTAAAAGAAGGTTAGAAAGAAGTATTGGTTTGAAAGAAAATCTGGTTTTGAAAGAAAAGAGTTTGAAATAAATCTGAGTTTGAGAGAAAAAATTTCATGGTTTCACAACGTCTTCTTGTCTTAACCAAGTCTAGCTTCCACGGTTATGATGATCTCACTTAACTTCATGGTACTTTACTAAGTACTTCGTATTCGCTAAAAATTCTCCCGAATAGCCCTGTTATAGCACCACTTGCCATGGCAAGTGCGCCATGCTAACTGGCTATTGGTTAAACACAGACCGGTTGTGGTATTGTTCTTACCCGCACTGTTATCAGTGGCCTTGTTGGCCCTTACTTGACCTTACAGTCTAGACATTAAATCCTCTAGGCGACTTCTCACTGTCTGCACATGACAATCATTAACTAGGGTGTTTCCCATTCTTGGAGACCCCTTTTCTTTTGTATTGTTTTCTCCTCGTAACCCGTTCCACACATCTGCACATGACGCTCGTCTCGGGTTTCATTACTTCACTTCTTGCCTGTTGCACGGTGTGCGTTGCAGCTGGTTGCTCTCGACTGCTCAGCATGTCGACCCAGGTTGCCGGAAATTCGATTCTCTTATACACAAAATTCTTCATCCTTCGCTATTAATGCGGTTAACATTGTTCAGATGGAAACCGTCTCCGGGATTCCCACTCTTCGGGATATACCGTTTGACTGGTCCTCCTTACTTACAGTGATGTTTAATAACAGCCAGATCAGGCTTTCCCGAATATGAGAGGACTTTCATCTCTCTAGCGTTGTTTCCCAAGTTATAAACAGGGATTGTGGAGGGCGGGAAGGATATTGTAGGTTTCCAGTACACACTGGTAATACCTAACTAGCGTATCTCTCACGCTATCACTCAACCCTTAACCCAAAGTACTAAAATCCTAACTCGGTACTTCCTAAGCTCGGTAATTCAGTCATCAGAGCGATACATCGCTCTGATACCACTTTTTGTAACACCCCATCCAACATTAACACACTTACAACAAACTGCAGCGGAAAAACATACTTCATCACATTGGTGTTACACGCCGTTAACCACCCACGTGGCTAACAAGGCTACTACATATACATTGTATCGGTCTGATGGACTACACATTGCTATCCCTTTTTCATTAACAACAAAACATACACATACCTTCCAACTGTACCGAGTATTCACAAACTAATGCCGATTACAATTTCGGTCTTACTACACCTACTGTACAAATATACCTAAAATGATTACCCATGTACAAACGACTACCCCGTCCTACTCTCGAACGGCTTCCAGCTCCTTGTACCTGAAATAGGAAAAGAAGAGAAAGGGTGGCCCCCCAGGGGCTCAGCACCTTTGCTGGTATGGTAATCCCGCAGCCCGCATGCTACCGGGCCACGCACAACTAATTGTCGTCTTAGCATGCGGTTGATTATATTTGAATCATGCATGTTAAACTATAAACACACAACACATAACATTCCACCACAATGGGCTCAACGAACAGATAACACATCCTTACTTGATAAGCCACTCATTGTGTTCATAAACCCTAGAGGGTTCTCCTCTAGTGGAGCTACTTCCTTAATAGACGACACTCACCCATTAATCGGGTTATCCTTAAACGCCTCTTATCACAAACTGGGATTCATATCCATGATCCACATACTCCACATTTTACAACATATAACATACACTACATAACAACACTTTTCACGTTTCAACGTGCACATAACAACATCGCAATGGGAATTGCAGTACAACAACAACACATAACATAACGGGAACGGTTCTCTTAGGAACCGACCCAAACATAGTTAATTCACTGGTGAGCCTAGAGAATGATGTCACCCTCATGATAAACTCGTTATACAACACTCATTACCATCCTAATAGTCGGACGAGTAACTTAAGTTAAGATGGTTCGGATATGGTGACCCGAACACACCACATAAACACATGTTCCCCCTAAACCAATCATAAGTAAGAATAGCTAAGCTATGAAGTAAGCTAATGGGAGATCGTAACCCGTGAGGGAAACAACCATAACAGAGAGGAGGGTAAGGCTAAAAAGGATACCCACTCACAAACAATGCGCGACCGGCCTAACCGGATTCCTCACCCCCGTTAGTACATATTTACTTGTAGATAACTAGTTAGATCCCTACTATGGAGCCTATCACACCCACACACCAAGAAGGTATTTCGACTGTGAAATACCCCAAACCTTAATGTGTTAATTAATTATGTACTTATAATTTTCTAAGGCTAATTAAGCCCTTAAGATCATTGGTGAAGAAATAAAAACCAAAAAGAAAAAGAAAATGCGTAAAAGACACAAACGTGAAAACGCGTATTTAATTATTTTAGGAGGTATATAACCTTCACTAGGGTTATAAATAAATTTTTATACCCTAATTACACACTAAGAACACGTGGGAAAAATTCCCGAAGAAAACGAATCCAAACAATGCGTTAAAACGCTAACGGAGTCTTAAAGCGTGTTTTTCGAGGAAACCCGAGAACGTGACTTTAAACAGTTAAACGACCCCGTAAAAATAATAGTTGATTATATAACTTTAATTAAACACTAATGGGAGCTTAAGAGCCACTAAAATTAAATAAACGATTAAATTTTGGAACCTGGCCCGGTTAGTGAATAGTGCTAAACCGGGTAAAATAACGAGCGTTTTTTGTAAAAGACGAAAAACGCTCCAGTTACACATTATAGTGGGGACCGGTTTTCTAAGGGGATAAATTAACCCCACTCACAATTAAACTAGCTCTTAATAAGCTAGACAACTAAGTCTAAAAAGTAAAAAGTAAAAGTGCCACCTTTTTCCCTCTCTCCTCCTTATCTTACTTTTCCTCTTCTCTCTCCCCATTATTTCCTCTCACTCTCGTTTTTCTTCTGGCGCCCAGACCCCATCCTCCCCTTCTTCTTCCTTGTTCACGATTTGGAAGCTCCAACAAGCTCCCATGGCTCCTTGCCATTCTTTGCCTTGCCCAAGCTTTAATAAAGCTCAAATCACAAAAATAAATACATATTATTCATCCTCTCATCATTCTCTATCATCCTCTCTTTTCAAAATTCAAAAAGGAGGAACTTCATCCACATGGGTTTTCCCCATTTGAAGAGAAATTGACATCAAAAGGAAGCTTGGAGTCTCCTCTTTCAAACAAGGTAAAAAGGTTCTAAGAAAAAAACTCATTTTCTCCATCTTTCCTTGTTGGCTGATTTTTCCCATCATCACACCTTGTTTTTCTTCTTGATTTTGAGCTCCATTTTGACCCTCCAATGGTGGAATAATCCCCTTCTTGATTCAAGGGTGAGAACCTCTCTTGAAAGGCCCAAAAAGGTAAACCCTAACTTGTGTTCTAAGCCCTTGATTTGGATTGAGAGTTTCCTAAGGGTTTAGATAATTAATTGAGTATGTTTTGTGTTTCTTGAATGTTGGGATGGAGTTTTGAAACTCCATTCCCTCTTGACCGATTTTGAGGAGATGAGGAGCAAGAGGAGAATTAAAGAGACTTGTAAAATTAAGGTAAGGAGTCCACCTTAACCCTTGTTTAAATTTGTTTAAGTGTTGGGATGGGTAAAACAATTAATGAACCCAATTTAAGGATTAAAAAAAAATCTGTGTAGTAATGTGTTTAGTTGGTTTTGGAGAGGTTTCTGAATTAATGTTGAGTTGAGGGCCTTAAGAGCCAAATGCTTTAAGTTTGAGGTTGATATTGTGGTTACGGAGTTTATGGTGATTATGTTGTTGTTGATGGAGTTTGAGGATTTGTTATGTGCTGTTAGAACCCTTGTGGTTTGGCTAGAATAGGGATGAAGCTGATGAGAAAAGATATGTGTGGATAAGTAAGAATTATAGGTGAGCTATGGCAAAATTTTGGTAGGAACTGTGCATTAAAGAGTGACTTGGTGAGTGGGAGAACCAAGGTATGTATTGGGATTAGTAGAGATGGGTAATGACCATGGATTGGTAATTGGAGAGTGAGGATTGAGTTATAAAATCTGTAGCATAAAAGTAACAAAAACTGTTACAAGTGTTGGAGGGAGTGAGGAAAAATTGTGTATATGGATTTAGAAATGAGTAAGGTATTTGGGGGATGAACCAAGGCAGTTTTGAGGGCCTAAGTAGTGTTAAAATATGTGGGATTAAGTGTAGGAATATTGGGGAAGTAATGGGAAAAAGAGAGGACTGAAAACAGATTTTAAAACTGAAGTACTGGGCCGGACCGGACTTGCGACCGGACTTGCAAGTTCGGTCGAGCCCAGATTTACAAAGACGGGAAACCTTCTGGAATCGACCGGACTTGCGACCGGACATGCAAGTTCGGTTGGACCAGAAAATTCTCCCGTCAGAAACCTTCTGGAATCGACCGGACTTGCGACCGGACATGCAGGTTCGGTCGGCCAGAAAAATTCCCGTAATGCAAGCTACTGGAATGGACCGAACTTGCGACCGGACTTGCAAGTTCGGTCGAGCCAGAAAATTTCCCGTACTGGTAGCTACTGGAATGGACCGGACTTGCAAGGTCGGTCGCAAGTCCGGTCGAGTAAAAAAAAAATAATTTACTATATGATTATAATAATCATATGTATATATATATGCCTATATACATATATGCATATGTATGTGGTAGTACACTACAATTGAAATAATAAAGGTAAGAAAGTAAGTATATGAGTATGAAAACAAGTGTAAAAGTAACCAAGCAAGTTGAGAGTATAAGAACATTAAGTACACCGGGATAACGGGGTAAGTACGGAAATAATAGAAGCTTACATACCGTAAGACTTTGTTGTTAATGAAACATTTTAAATATTACCAGTTGTTCAAAAACTATCTGGGGAGCGTGAGATGACGCGTTGGAGTGAACCCTCGGGAACACGGTAGAGTAACCCATGGTGTAAGGTATGGTTTTCTTGCAACCTGTGTCCTACCGGATTACACCGGCTTGTATGCCAATGTGCTTTTCTGTGTGTTTGCCACCTTGCAAGATAAAACATGAAATGAGTTTACAGTAATTCATTATTGTGGCATAATTAATTCCGATACCGTTTAACTTTAATTATGTGTTAAATAATAGTTAACTGACTTTAGGTTCACATAAGAGATCGGTATTCGGAATAAACGTCCCAACCCACGGGAACGTTCTAACTACGGCTATCCATGTGTTAGTGTATGTTGTGATTAAGTGTGATGTATGTGACTTGTTCAGTATGTTGTCGTTATTGGATACTGTTATCCGTGTCGTTGAAATGGGATGTGATTTTCCCTGATGTGTCTAATCGAGTTTGTAACACAATGTGATGTACGTATGTGATAAGTTCCATAAAGGAACCTCTAATTAATAAGTATATGTTATGTATGGTGAGGAATCCGGTCATTCCGGTCGCGCGTGTTGTCTGGGAGTTGATGTATATATGTGAGTTAACTCCCATTCTGTTATGTTAGGGTTGTATATCCTTCTTGGATGTTCGACCTCCCACTAGCTTAGCCCAAGCTTACCTACCCGACCTCCACACCGGGCTAGGAGGGAAATTATGTGTAATGTTGGTAGGGTGTTGATGCCTAAGTTCGCTTCGACTCCCTCTTGTTTATGTTACGGTTGTTCTTCCTCCTTGAATTACAACCACCCACAAGCTTAACCAAGGCTTACCTAACTCATCACTATTGGAGCTAGGGGGAATTGTGTATGTTGTGATCGGTCCTATATGAGGCCGCCATACCTAAGTGAAGAAAATGTATGTGTGGGGTGCGCGGACTTATATTACCTCCGGCACATCCTAAGTAAAGTGAACATTCTCTAAGAAGAATGGAACTATGTTGTGTGTATGTTATTAAGTGAAGTGTGTTGTTATGTTGTGTGTGCTAAATTGGTGTTTGTGTCCTGCTAATGGATGTTTGCTTATTAAGCATGATATGTGTGCGTAGTTTGTGCATGATTTAAATATAATCAATCGCATGCTAAGATGACAATTAGTTGTACGTGGCCCGGTAGCACACGGGCTGCGGGATTACCATACCAGCAAAGGTGTTGAGCCCCTTGGGGGCCACCCTTTTCTTCCTTTTCTATTTCAGGTACAAGGAGCTGGAAGCCGTTCGAGAGTAGGACGGGGTAGTTATTCGTACGTGGTGGTCATGAGAATTGTGGATGTATTGTAGGCGTAGTAAGACCGAATTTGTATCGGCGTTAGTTGGAAGATACTCGGTACACTTGTAATGTAAGTGTATAATGACTTTGGACATGGAACGAGATTTGTGTGTAGTTGCTCGGGAGTTTAGTCCATCAGACCGGTACAATGTAAGTATGTTAGCCTTGTTAGCCACGTGGGTGGCTAACGGCGTGTAACACCAATGAGTTAAGTGATGTTGTGAGTTGAGATTTCCGCTGCGATACGATATTAAGTTTGTTGTTAGTAGTTGGGGTGTTACAAAAAGTGGTATGACTGAATTACCGAGCTTAGGAAGTACCGAGTTAAGAGTTTAGTGCTTTGGGTTAAGGGTTGAGTGATAGCGTGAGAAGTACGCTAGTTAGGAAATGCCAGTATGTACTGGATACCTACAATATCCATCCCGCCCTCCACAAACCCTATTTTAAAACTTGGGAAGAACGCCAGAGAGATGGAAGTTATCTCTTACTCGGGAAACCCGATCTGGCATGTTGATATTTACCTCTGTAAGTATGGGGAACCTGTCATACGGTAGGTTCCGAAAGGTGTGAATCCCAAAGACGGTTTCCATCTGAACAATGTTTGCCGCATTTAATAGCGAAAAGTGAAGAATCTTATGCTTAAAGGAATAGAATTTCCAGCAACCTGGGTCGACATGCGGAGCAGTCGAGAACAACCAGCTTGCAACGCACCCATCGTGCAACAGTGGAGAAGTGGGGTAATGAAACCCGATACGAGTGTCTACGGGATCATGAATGTTAACTAATACACCAACGGTATAACAACCGATTAAGGAACGACAACGTAGTACGAGGAGGATAGAATACCCAGTAAAAGGGGGTCTCCCAGAATGGGAAACACCTTAGTTAATGATCATCATGTGGAGACAGTGAGAAGTACCCAAAAAAAAATTTATTGTTAAGGCTGTAAGATCAAGCAAGAGCCAGCAAGGCCACAGATATTATTGCAGATAAAAACAATACCGCAACCAATGTGTATTGAACCGATAACCAGCTAGCATGGCGCACTTGCCATGGCAAGTGCTGCTATGACAAGGCTGTACGAAAAATTTTAAACAACTACCGGTACTTAGTAAAGTACCATGAAGATAAGTGGGATTATCATAACCGTGGAAGGGCTTAATAGCCTGACCTCAGTACTTGGAAATACACCAGTCAGCTGGAAGCTAGACTCGGTTAAGGCAAGGAAACGCTGTAAAACCAGGAGAATTTTCTTTCAAACTTAAATTCATTTTCAAAACCTTTTTCAAAAACCAAATTTTATTTCATACCCAATCTATTTTAATTCTTCTCTTTTAAAACCAGACCAGAAGACCTACACCAGCCTCAGTGCCGCATGGTAGGTAAGTTATACCAGTTACTTTCGAATAACCGGATGGAAACCGGTAAACCCAAGGGTAACAACCCGAGGAATGGATTGAGTTCATAATAATACAACAATGGATACATTTCCCTTGATTAAGTTCGGGAAGCATGGAATGCATATTATCACAGGATAATATAAGAGGAGTTGACAACAGAATACTTCATTTAATACCCCGGATCTAAAAATGGTGATTAAATTACTCTAATAAAATTATTAAGGGCCTAATGGTGCCTAAAGAGTATTGGTAAAAAGAATAAAACCAAAGAAAAGAGAAAACGCTTGAAAAGCGGAAAACGCTAAAATGCCCAATAAATGAAAATAAGAGATATATGATCTCGTAAGGGTCCGAGATGGATTCCTAAGGCTTAATTAGGCCTAATTAGTATACGGGAATGATTCCCGAAGAAAACGGATCCAAATAATGGATTAAAACGCTAATTAAGCATAAAAGCACGTTTTTCGAGAAAACCCGAAAACGTGACTTTAAGTGGTCAAATGGACCCGTAAAAATTATAGTTGATTAAATAACTATAATTAATTATTAATGGAAGCTTAATAACCATTAAAATTAATTAAACGAGAAAATTCCGAAAAAACGGACCCGGTAAGTGAATAGTGACAAAACCGGGAGACGAGACGCGTTTAATTCGAAAAGACGAAAAACGACCCGGGCTATTATTTAATGAGGGCCGGTTTTAATTAATGAGTGTACACCCATTAATAGCTTGCTAGCTATTAACTAATAACAAGACAAAGAAATAAGTAAAGTAAAAAAAAAGAGGGAATAGTATAAAGCAACTTAAACACTCTCTCACCTCTTCTTTTTCCTCACTCACGATTTCCCCTCCCTCCAAACTGAGCTCCTCCTTCCTTGCCTCTTTAAATGGCGATTTCAAAGAGCAGCAACAGCCCATCTTCTTCCTCCTCTCACTTGCTCGTTTCTTCACCGAATCACACAAAATTATACCGTTAGACTCGTACCGGCGAGGGCTACGTTTCCACCCCTCAAAACCTTGGTTCCTCCACCTTCACTTCCATGGATGTTGGGCCTTTTGAAGCTTAAAAGGGTGCTTTTAACTCTCATTCACCTCCTTGATGCCTCAAGGTAATTATAAGCTAGAGTTTTGCTCATTTCTAGCTTGTTCTTGTAGTTTTGGAGAATTTTCCTCACGTTGAAATTTTCCCCCATTCTAGCCGTGAGCTCCTTGCCCTTGTGGAGTGTTGGAAATGCCCATTTGATTGCCAAGCTAGCCATTTGGTTATTCTAAGGTAATACCTAAACTAAACTTTAAAAACTAGCTCTTTAATATGTTAGGTTGTGTGGAGAGAATTGAAATTGACTTGTGGTTATATGTGTGATGGGATATGGTTGTAGTTAGCAATCCATAATCCTTGTGTGGTGTGGAAAACAAGAAGAGAAAGAGGGAACAAGATAAAGAGGAAGAAGAGGAGTGAAAACCGAAAGTAAACAAGGTAAAGAGCTTACCTTGTGCTTGTTTTATTTTCTTTGTGAAACCTATGTTGGTGTGGTGTAAATAACCTTGAGCTTGTGTAGTCTTGGTACTACAATATTCATAGCTGAAAGATAATGTTTTAATGTGTGGGAGTGTGTAAATAAACCTTGAAGTTAGGTTAGTGTACTTATGTGAGCAAATGGGACTTTGATGTGTTGTTTGTGTTAAAACCAAACAGGTGGGAGAAGAGTGTTGTGAGCTGTTTTAGTGTGGTGAAAATGCTTGGGAAAGCAAGTAGGTGCTGTCAAAATTTGCCTAGGAATGGATGGATTTGGGTGTTTTATTATAAGGAAGAAACTAGGGGGTTTAAGAGGTTTAAGTGAGTGGTTAATGGTTTGGAAAACCAAACTTTGAAGAAGAGTGTGTTAGGAGTAAAAATAATGCCATGTGAGTGCAAGGAATGGCATTAGTAAGTGAAGATTAAATGGTAAGAAGAGGGTGCCAAATCTGTTACAAGAAGTTAAAAGAACTAGAAAACTAGTTATGGAAATATAAGTGGTTTTGAGTAAGAATTTGGGTAAGGGATTAACCCATGATTTGAAGAGGTTTAGAGCATGTTTAAAGGTGGTTAAACATGTGGAAAACTTGTGGAAAGTTTATGGAAAGATTTAGGGTGGTTTAAGGATTGATTTGGAGTGGAAAAATCAAGTTTGGAGCAGGTTTTAGCAGGGTCCGGGACTTGGTCCTTGGACAAAGTCCCGGACCACACTTAAAAAACGGTCGAGAGTTGCAGCACACCCCTGGTCCGGGACTATACTCCAGGACAAGGTCCCGGACCATAGTCTAAAATCAGCCGAGAGTTAGGAAAACAATTGGTCCGGGACTTTAGGTAAGGACCAAGTCCCGGACCACCCCCAGAAACCTACAGAGAGTGTTTTTAAGGTTGTAAATGATGGGGGGTTTGAATGTTAATGATGTTATAAGATGTTAAGGCCTTGTTTGGTGACATGTAAAGGCCCTAGGAAGTGTGAGAAAGTCTTAGAATTGATTGAGAAGTGAGAACTCAAATTAATAAAAGTAAAACCGAGAACGGGATAACGGGGTAATTACGGGAGTAACATTTTATTATGTTCCGTATGATATTAGTATTAATAATAATGTTGAAACATTATCAGAGAACCGTGCGTGACCCGAGCTTGGTGAGATGACACGGTAAAAGTAAAAACCCCGGTGAAAGGTATGATTTTCTCATGCCCCGTATGCTAACCGAGTTACTCTGATTTGTGTGTTTGTGTGCCGGCTTAATCAAGACTAAAGCATGAAAATAATCCCTTGTTTGATTATGTATGTCTTGTTGTATGTTGAATGAACTAACATACTTGTATGCCGGTGTGGTCTAACATAGAGTAAAGACCGACTCATAGTGAGTAACGTTCGGCTAGAGATCTGTAGAACGGATCGATGCGTATGATAACGAAAACGTGCAAACACACACAAGCTATCGATTAAAGTATAACGATAACGCAAACTTATGAACTCCCTAGAACGTGAGGAGATGTACGGGTTGAGTAAATACCCGATAACGGTTAGAAAACCTTATTGAAACAATCCACGAAATAAATATGAGTGGAGAGATAAATGAACCTCCATCGAGAGGATCGAAGTTAGTCCAATAATGTGAACTTATAAGGAAGGTAAAAGAGACCTAGGGGATTAGTAACTCCCTTGAGACATGGTCGACCTCCTATAAGAGAGTTTACCCGGTATAAGAATATAACCGAAAGTATGAGTATATGTATTGTAAAGGTAACTCTTAAAACCTAAGATTAATCAAACTTGAGTAATGTTCCCTAAGTCATTAGAAACATCGAGAGTGATGCTTCTAGACTAATATACATGATATAAATTATAACTCCGAGAGAGGAGTATATGGGAATGTGAGAAGTCCGAGAGTAGTCGGACCTATGTAAAAAGAGTTAGGAACTAAGAGAGAGTTCCGGGAGCTAGTTAAACCTTCCCACCATGCTAGACCCAGAGTAGGGTCGAAACCGGGGAAGTAAGACTATGCTCGAGAGCCATGAGTTTTGGCTTGAGTATGTATTAAGAGTAACAAGCGTGACGTAGGAGACCTGTAGTGTCTCGAGAATCTACAAGAGCTTGAGCATGAATAACCCAAGAGAGTGGGTGAGTTAACGAGTATAAATAACCCGAGAGAAAGGGGTGAGTATATGTATGAGTAACCCGAGAGTATGGGTAAGTATAAGAATGAGTAGCCCAAGAGAATGGGCGTGTATACTAATAAGTAACCCGAGAGAGCGGGTGAGGTATTGAATAAGTAAACAAGGCATAGTGAGGATAACCCTCAATGCCTAAGGTAACCAGTTACCACTAACCATTGTTATGTTAGTTAGGAATCATGTTCCGTGATTGGATTAGATTCCTTGTGTGATATACATATATATTGTATTGCCATGATGCATGTTTTGATTAAAATGAACTCCATGTATATCCGACCCAAAGTAGTCGGCGTACCGCGGTTAGCACGCGGTATATGCGAAATTTCATGCGCAGCGTAAGCTGACCCCCTAGGGGGAACGTTTTTAGTGTGGAGGTGCTTGAAGCTGACCACCGTTCGAGAGAGTAGGACGGGGACTGCAGTGAGCATGGTAGTTAGATTGTAATTACTTATGCATTTGAATGAGGTGTAGTCCGAGTATGTTATCGGCATCCGTATAATGTAGACTCGGTATAGTAAAGAAGTGAAATGATTATTGTATTTGTATGAAGTACTCGGTTGTTCCGTTCATCAGACCGTTACGGTATGTAAGGAAGGCCTGGTTAGCCACATGGGTGGCTAACGGCGTTGTTTCACCCCTCGTTGTAAGTTAGAGTTCCGCTGTGCGAGTAAGAGTAATTAGAGAAGGTTTAAGAGGTAATGAGATTAACGGTTGGGGTGTTACAAAAATGGTATCAGAGCGAAGTATCGCTCTGATGACTGGAAATACCGACTTAGGAGATACCGAGTTAGGAATTAGAGACTTAGGGCTATGGGTTGAGTGGTAGCGTGAGAGATGCGCTAGATAGGAACTTCCAGTATGTTCTGGATACCTCAATACCAGACCCGCCCTCCACAACCCCGCATTAAAAGCTTGGGAAAGAACGCCAGAGAGACGGGGAAACCCAATCTGGCAGTTATTTAATATTTCAATATGAACTAGAACCTGTCATGCGGTAAATCCCGAGAACCGGAAATCCCGGAGACGGATCCCGCTGAAATGACAAAAACTGCATGCAATGACGGAAGGTCGAGACATCCTAATCCAAGGAGACCAGATCTGTGGCAACTTGGGGCGACATGCTTAGCAGTCGCGAGAACCTACCTGGCCGAGCAGTAGCAAGAAGAAAGCACCAACCGTGCAAGAAGGCAGATTAATGAGAAGCAATGATAATAACAAAACCGAGACACATGTCTACGACCGCCATAGCTAAGTAATACCAACATCGGTACACTAACGACTAAGAATCTAGTCAGAATAGGTACAACCCACCTGCCACGCCCGAAGAGGTTGCAATACCTACGGGCACAGCTTAGACAGCTACGAGCATAGCTACGGGATATACCCGAATAGGACTACAAAGTAGTACCTATAAGTTAAACCTCGGTAACCACAGTAAAGACGTGGGAATGAGCAACGAGGTAAAGCATAGAATTAAAGTAATTAAGGAACTCCGAGAGTGAGGAGCACCTAAATGAATGACAGTCATGTCAAGAGGAATGACAATCAGCTCCAAGGAGCAGTTATCCAACTAGGGGATCAAGGAAGAGCCAACGAGGCTACCAAATATAATGTGAACATACCGTGGCCGGTATGAGTTAACCCAAAAACCGCCTGTACCGCGCACTTGCCTCGGCAAGTGCAGTATAAACAGCTAAGAGGAGCTTTGACAAGCTACCAGTACTTAGTAAGTACCAAGACGGCAAGAGAAGCCAATATAGCACCACAAACCCTAATGAATTCTGAAACGAAACCTTGGAAAGGCCTAAGGGCCTGACCCCTGTATAAAGATATACCGTCAGCAAGAGGCTAGACCTGGTAAGAAGCAACCGGCATTGAAATGCCGCAAAGAGTTTACTTTCAAGACTCAAACTTTTCTTCAAAACATGAAATTTTCCAAAAACCCCCGAATTTTTAAAACCAAACCAGAGAATCACGGTAAGTTATCATAGGACGATATAAGAGGAGTTGGCAACAGAATACTTCACTTAGGCGTGACCGACACTACAAGTGTACACAACGAGACAAAAGAACAACCAACCGCACTCCAAGGAGCTTGCGGGCCTGACAGACCAGTTATGAGTTAGTCGGGTAAGTGGTAACGTATCAATAATATACTCCATGTATGTATACAAGTAGAGTACGGTACACGGGAAGTAGCCCACCCCATACTAGGACGAAAAGCCAATTCAAACCAAGACAGTTGGACACCTCGAATGATCGAAAACATAAGAAAGCTTACCAAGCTAAAGGAGTCAAGAATCCAGTAGGATGATGGAGCTAAGAACATAGCGTTAAAAAGTGCGAGAAGCACAGAGTATTAAGTACAGACATTGGAAATGTCTCAGGAAATACCTAATAACTGGGTGAATACCAGTGTAAATAATACGGTGAATGCCTAAATGAACTTATTAATGTACGATAAATGGGATAGAATTCCCATTTTATACCTCACTGAAGAGAATAGACCAGACCTAGAAGATATTAGAAGGTACCAAGGATCTACCCAATAATGAGAGACATTACAACCCTAAACGGGATAGTCAAGGACATAGCCGCAAGGCGAAGTCACAACTGAACATAACCATGAGTACAAGCCAGATGTAATGGCATTACTCAGTAACACCCAGGAGCAATCCGAGAAGGGTGCCGGAGTCAACAGTACTTGAACGAAACATCGTGTTGAGAACACAAGTGTTTAAGCAAACACTCGGTAAAACCCGAAGGGATCCCTTGTAACACGGGATACCCTAAATTGCTAGAGGGCATGAATTAATACCTAGTAAAAAGGGGCCTTCCAAGTACGGAAGAGTGGTGAGACAACCATATCAAAGAGCCCATAAATACCTCCTAACCATTTAATGGCATACGGAGAAGAAGAAACCTATATAACACCGCATGGAGCATGACTCGAGGCAAGGTGGCTTGTAAGCCGATAAAACCAACTACAATACGTAGATCCAAACGTTGTAAAACATATGCATAAAGGCATAAGAGTTATTGTGGAGCACGAACCACTACCTTAGAGTGGGGATACCACTTGTGATTATGGGGCCTATGGAGCGGCATTTGCGTGAATCCTCCAGAGAAAGGCTACCACCTAAGTATGTAATGTGAAATCGCTAGAGCGTGTAGCAAAACTTGAGCATGTGTATATTGCCAATGAGTAACGAACTATAGTAGAGTAATCAGTTGAGTAGTAAACACTGTATGTGTGCAATATGAACTGCAGAGTAAGCAGCGCGCAAGTGCGCAGAGAGACTTTAAGAATAACGTATATTGTTGAGCCAAATGAATGGCAAGCCATCGTGTAAATGGCGAGAACACCTGGGCGGAAGCTAAAGTAGCGGATGCCATAGAAATGAGAAGAATATGGTACGCAGCAAGCAACCATTGTAAGAGTATAGCCAGTTCATGATATGAAGTTGATGAGAAATGTGGTAAAGGAGACATGTTCATTCCTATCTCATGAGAGATTTACTGTCAAGGGTTTACGCTTCTGCACTCTGTATGACTGAGTGTTTTGGTATTGCACTGTGCGGTGATGATCGAGTGGAGAGCCAGGAATTGAGAAATGTCAACAAAGCCTGTTGAGTGAGAATTTAGAGAGATAACCGTGCGGCCATTGGCTAAAGATGCACAAAGAACGTGGGCAGTAACCCACAGGGCCCAGGATCGATATGTGGAAAAATGCGAGTAGTATGAATGAAGAACTCTGGTACAAAACCAAGAAACAAACATAATCCATGAGCCACTATTAAACGAGGAAGCACTACATGCTAAGTAGTAGCTTGACCTCAACCGACAATAAGTCGAGAAAAGTAAGCGAATAACCACGAAGGTATACAGAGTTATACAAATAGATTTCCAAGAGTTGGAGAGAAAATCTATAACTCATCGAATTCGCATACGGTAAGAGATACCAAGCGACGATTGAAATACATTGAGAATACCAAAGAGCGAGCTAAGCTCTAGTTATCAGGTCACGCAGCAGAAGCTTGTGGACCGTGATTCAGGGTTAAGTATACCTATGTCATAAACCCCTTGAAGCCTTAGAGGCTAGAACCGAACCCGGTTATGAGTTAATTAACCGTACTGAAGTTAAAACACTTCATAATACTCGAATTAATGAACCAATGTTCAGTGATAACATATGGTTGGTTACGCGGGCGTAACCCCTTCTAAGGGGGGTAGGGCGAGAAACCGCTTAGAGTATGTTTACGTATTGGTGCGTAAACTACTATGTGCATAGCACAAAAGAAATTATTTTGGTGATTGGAACTCATGTTACATAAACATGTCTACCCATTCATCGTGTAAGTATGAGTATTGTGCATGAGAGATGCGAGTAATGTGTATGTAATAAATATGAAAAGAGGAGTAGAGAAACTTCTGGGGAATGAGAATCCCTATAGTATAGTCTAGTGAGATTAGACATGAGATATGATGAGTATGAATCGGCATGAAACCGATGTGTAACCTAAGAGGGAGTGAGTTCCCTAGGTGATTTTGTGTAACCTAAGAGGGAGTGAGTTCCCTAGGTGATTTTATTTGAGAATGATAGATGGAGTGAGTTCCATCCTTTGGAGTTGTATGTTATGTGTTTTAAATTGAGCAACAATTTGAGTAAATGAAGCCATAGGTATGGAATACCTAGGTAAAGTAGTGAAGCAATGAGAATGACAAATGACCTAAGTACTAGGAACTAGAGATTAATTGAAACGAATTGTTTCGTGAATATGACTAGAAAGAGTAAAAGATAGAAAACAAAAATGTTTGACTATCTGATTGTTTGGAACTGACGTGGGAGGTGGAACTTGATCTGCTAGCGATCAAGGGAAACCGAACACAAATTGGAGTGGAAGGATAGTTCAACACTGATGCTGATCACATCAGGGTTAGATGATTCCTGAAGCTCCCTATAGTGGTCACAAGTAATCACGCTAAGAAAGATACAGCTACCATAAATCTGATTTGGAGTTGTGTGATGTTTTAAAAGAATTTTCAAACAGATTTTGAAAAAGAATTTCCTTCAAGTATGAAGATGGAAATGAAACTGGTTTTGAAACCGCTATCACCCGCCGATGGCTGAGCCTTAAGTCTTGATGACCGTAGAACGGTGGGCGTGTATTAGTTTTGAAACCATTGCACCGTACGTGCGGCGGTCCTAAGTGACCGGTTGGGGCGGTGTCAGTGTGTGATTTTCCAAAGGCAGCGGGACGGGGAGAGTACCCTGAGATGTTCCTGTGTTGAGTGAGTCAACCAGAGTGCCTGAGGATATGTATATGTGTAATGTTTTGATCAGAACCGAAGGGACCGTGGGCCAGAGAGAGTAAGTGCCCATTTGTCATGAAACGGCCGTGAACCAGAAAGAGTAAGTGTTCAACGTGACCGTGTACCTGAGGGATCAGTAGTATATTACTCAATATGGATTCGAGGACTGTAGTGCCTTCTTGTCTTCGGACCGATTCCATGGAGAGAGTAAAAAAAAGTATTTTTGATTGCTATACATGCTGTGATATGTGTGGGTATGTGTAGTATAAAATGAGACTGACTTGTGGAGTCAGTAAGGTTATACATGTATTATAACCTTGGCATAGTACGCCATGAGAGTAACCATCTGATTCACCAACTTTGAGGACAAAGTTCCTAAGGGGGGTAGATTTTAATACCCCGGATCTAAAAATGGTGATTAAATTACTCTAATAAAATTATTAAGGGCCTAATGGTGCCTAAAGATTGGTAAAAATAAAACCAAAAGAACAGAGAAAACGCTTGAAAAGCGGAAAACGCTAAAATGCCCAATAAATGAAAATAAGAGATATATGATCTCGTAAGGGTCCGAGATGGATTCCTAAGGCTTAATTAGGCCTAATTAGTATACGGGAATGATTCCCGAAGAAAACGGATCCAAATAATGGATTAAAACGCTAATTAAGCATAAAAGCACGTTTTTCGAGAAAACCCGAAAACGTGACTTTAAGTGGTCAAATGGACCCGTAAAAATTATAGTTGATTAAATAACTATAATTAATTATTAATGGAAGCTTAATAACCATTAAAATTAATTAAACGAGAAAATTCCGAAAAACGGACCCGGTAAGTGAATAGTGACAAAACCGGAGACGAACGCGTTTAATTCGAAAAGACGAAAAACGACCCGGGCTATTATTTAATGAGGCCGGTTTTAATTAATGAGTGTACACCCATTAATAGCTTGCTAGCTATATAATAACAAGACAAAGAAATAAGTAAAGTAAAAAAAAGAGGGAATAGTATAAAGCAACTTAAACACTCTCTCACCTCTTCTTTTCCTCACTCACGATTTCCCCTCCCTCCAAACTGAGCTCCTCCTTCCTTGCCTCTGTAAATGGCGATTTCAAAGAGCAAGCAACATCCCATCTTCTTCCTCCTCTCACTTGCACGTTCTTTCTTCACCGAATCACACAAAAATTATACCGTTAGACTCGTACCGGTGAGGGCTACGTTTTCCACCCCTCAAAACCTTGGTTCCTCCACCTTCACTTCCATGGATGTTGGGCCTTTTGAAGCTTAAAAGGGTGCTTTTAACTCTCATTCACCTCCTTGATGCCTCAAGGTAATTATAAGCTAGAGTTTTGCTCATTTCTAGCTTGTTCTTGTAGTTTTGGAGAATTTTCCTCACGTTGAAATTTTCCCCCATTCTAGCCGTGAGCTCCTTGCCCTGTGGAGTGTTGGAAATGCCCATTTGATTGCCAAGCTAGCCATTTGGTTATTCTAAGGTAATACCTAAACTAAACTTTAAAAACTAGCTCTTTAATTAGTTGTGGGAGAATTGAAATTGACTTGTGGTTATATGTGTGATGGGATATGGTTGTAGTTAGCAATCCATAATCCTTGTGGTGTGGAAAACAAGAAGAGAAAGAGGGAACAAGATAAAGAGGAAGAAGAGGAGTGAAAACCGAAAGTAAACAAGGTAAAGAGCTTACCTTGTGCTTGTTTTATTTTCTTTGTGAAACCTATGTTGGTGTGGTGTAAATAACCTTGAGCTTGTGTAGTCTTGGTACTACAATATAATAGCTGAAAGATAATGTTTTAATGTGTGGGAGTGTAAATAAACCTTGAAGTTAGGTTAGTGTACTTATGTGAGCAAATGGGACTTTGATGTGTTGTTGTGTTAAAACCAAACAGGTGGGAGAAGAGTGTTGTGAGCTGTTTTGTGTGGTGAAAATGCTTGGGAAAGCAAGTAGGTGCTGTCAAAATTTGCCTAGGAATGGATGGATTTGGGTGTTTTATTATAAGAAGAAGAACTAGGGGGTTTAAGAGGTTTAAGTGAGTGGTTAATGGTTTGGAAAACCAAACTTTGAAGAAGAGTGTTAGGAGTAAAATAATGCCATGTGAGTGCAAGGAATGGCATTAGTAAGTGAAGATTAAATGGTTAAGAAGAGGTCCAAATCTGTTACAAGAAGTTAAAAGAACTAGAAAACTAGTTATGGAAATATAAGTGGTTTTGAGTAAGAATTTGGGTAAGGGATTAACCCATGATTTGAAGAGGTTTAGAGCATGTTTAAAGGTGGTTAAACATGTGGAAAACTTGTGAAAGTTTATGGAAAGATTTAGGGTGGTTTAAGGATTGATTTGGAGTGGAAAAATCAGTTTTGGAGCAGGTTTTAGCAGGTCCGGGACTTGGTCCTTGGACAAAGTCCCGGACCACACTTAAAAAACGGTCGAGAGTTGCAGCACACCCTGTCTGGGACTATACTCCAGGACAAGGTCCCGGACCATAGTCTAAAATCAGCCGAGAGTTAGGAACAATTGGTCCGGGACTTTAGGTAAGGACCAAGTCCCGGACCACCCCCAGAACCTACAGAGAGTGTTTTAAGGTTGTAAATGATGGGGGGTTGAATGTTAATGATGTTATAAGATGTTAAGGCCTTGTTTGGTGACATGTAAAGGCCCTAGGAAGTGTGAGAAAGTCTTAGAAGTGATTGAGAAGTGAGAACTCAAATTAATAAAAGTAAAACAGAGAACGGGATAACGGGGTAATTACGGGAGTAACATTTTATTATGTTCCGTATGATATTAGTTTAATAATAATGTTGAAACATTATCAGAGAACCGTGCGTGACCCGAGCTTGGTGAGATGACACGGTAAAAGTAAAAACCCCGGTGAAAGGTATGATTTTCTCATGCCCCGTATGCTAACCGAGTTACTCTGATTTGTGTGTTTGTGTGCCGGCTTAATCAAGACTAAAGCATGAAAATAATCCCTTGTTTGATTATGTATGTCTTGTTGTATGTTGAATGAACTAGCATATTGTATGCCGGTGTGGTCTAACATAGAGTAAAGACCGACTCATAGTGAGTAACGTTCGGCTAGAGATCTGTAGAACGGATCGATGCGTATGATAACGAAAACGTGCAAACACACACAAGCTATCGATTAAAGTATAACGATAACGCAAACTTATGAACTCCCTAGAACGTGAGGAGATGTACGGGTTGAGTAAATACCCGATAACGGTTAGAAAACCTTATTGAAACAATCCACGAAATAAATATGAGTGGAGAGATAAATGAACCTCCATCGAGAGGATCGAAGTTAGTCCAATAATGTGAACTTATAAGGAAGGTAAAAGAGACCTAGGGGATTAGTAACTCCCTTGAGACATGGTCGACCTCCTATAAGAGAGTTTACCCGGTATAAGAATATAACCGAAAGTATGAGTATATGTATTGTAAAGGTAACTCTTAAAACCTAAGATTAACCAAACTTGAGTAATGTTCCCTAAGTCATTAGAAACATCGAGAGTGATGCTTCTAGACTAATATACATGATATAAATTATAACTCCGAGAGAGGAGTATATGGGAATGTGAGAAGTCCGAGAGTAGTCGGACCTATGTAAAAAGAGTTAGGAACTAAGAGAGAGTTCCGGGAGCTAGTTGAACCTTCCCACCATGCTAGACCCAGAGTAGGGTCGAAACCGGGGAAGTAAGACTATGCTCGAAAGCCATGAGTTTTGGCTTGAGATGTATTAAGAGTAACAAGCGTGACGTAGGAGACCTGTAGTGTCTCGAGAATCTACAAGAGCTTGAGCATGAATAACCCAAGAGAGTGGGTGAGTTAACGAGTATAAATAACCCGAGAGAAGGGGTGAGTATATGTATGAGTAACCCGAGAGTATGGGTAAGTATAAGAATGAGTAGCCCAAGAGAATGGGCGTGTATACATAAGTAACCCGAGAGAGCGGGTGAGGGTATTGAATAAGTAAACAAGGCATAGTGAGGAATAACCCTCAATGCCTAAGGGTAACCAGTTACCACTAACAACATTGTTATGTTAGTTAGGAATCGTGTTCCGTGATTGGATGTAGATTCCTTGTGTGTGTGAGCCTCGATTTTAAACCCTATCCTATGTTGATTAAAGCTGATTAGGATCTAACCGGGTTTTAGGTCCACTTATAGCCTAAGATTAATAACTATGTCATATAACAATAATTATTAAAACCAAAGCTAGCTCACTGGAACCTATTATGAGTCGCCACCTAATTTTAACCTAGATCAAATTAGGAAAGGAGAGTTCGGGTTCGGGAGCTTGATATTCGACTTAATTAGGGTTCAATTACTTTCATTACCCTTCCTAGGTCGTTTCTCCTCTACTTAGTTTGATTACGGCTTATTACGAGTCGTTTTAACCTAAGTGCGCGCTTCTGTTTTTTTTTATTTTTTAACGTTTTTTGACAGAAAATTAAAGTGGAAATTAAAATACCTAAACTAGGGTTTCGGAGGCAGAATTAGGTCAAATTTTGCTTACGTCCGTAGCCACGGACCAAACGTCCGAGACCACGGACCCCAGTTAACCTAAATATACAGAAAAGTCGAAATTAAAGGAAAACAAAAATTTGCAAAGTCCGGGGCCACGGACAGGGTGTCCGTGGGCCCGGACATTATTAGAAAAACCTAAATTTTGAATTTTTAAAATCCCGCCGCCGTCCGTGGGTGTCCGAGCTTACGGACAGGGAGTCCGGGAGCACGACGTCCGTGGGTGCGGACAGCCCTCGGACGGCGGCTTTGAGGCTGTTCCCGAAGGTGTTTTCGGCTCAAATTTTATGGGTGCGTAGCCTGAAAGATGTACAATACGTTAGTGGTCGAAAGTTCTCAATTTGAATTCGAATTATGCACGAAACTTGGTAAACAAGTTATTGGACAGAAGCTTGAATAAACAGCAATACAGAAGCGTACGAAGGTTAGTTTGAGCCCAAATTTTGAGGCAAGACAGATAATACCGTGGTGAATCAGGGAAGTGGAGTTTCTACCTGTTTTACCTTCGGATTCACAACGTTTCTTCACACCGGGATTCGTCGAGTGCTCCGTTGATGGCAGACCCAAGAGGATTTCGACCCAAGCTTCTGGTTGTTGGTTGTTGATGATGTTCTTCACGTTTTGGAGGTGGTTTGGTTGATGTTTGATGATTGTTGATGTGTTAGGAGTTGAAAAGTGTGTTTAGGTGGTGATTTCGAGAGATTTTTGATGTGATTTTGGTGCTTGGATGTGTAAAAACGTGAGGAGAATGAGACGGCTAGGTTTTCTGGTTGCTTAGGGTTCTTGAGGTTCTCTTTTGATCATGGGATAAGGTTCCTTATATAGACTTCCTTAAAGATAGAAAAAATCCGGTAAAAACCGAGATTTACCGACGTTTTAGCTCAAGGGCTTCCAAAAGGAATTTGATTATGAAATTTCACACATGGGTAAAGGATGATAATTCTGATTTTTCTAAAGTGAGATCGAATTTTTTGGGTATTGGAATATTTTTAAATTCAATTTCTCGTCAGATTCAATCAGAAATTGCTAGAAAATTATTGGAAATTCGAAAAATCAAAATTCCAACGCCATTATGCTTAAAATGTCATCCTCTATCATGGGTTAAAATATCAAAGCATTTCAAGTTGATTTGACCCTTATTTGGAGGAGAGAGAAAGCCTATAGGGGGCTTAGGAGCCTTGAAAAATTACGAAAATGCCCCTGGAGATGACTAAGCTGTCCCTAGTACTCTGAAATGTGCCGATCGAACTGGGAACCCTTGCTACTAGCCTATTAGTAGAGACTCTCCTCCGGGGGGTTGAAATTTTGGGTATAACAGATTGCCCCCCGTCAACTAGATGGAAATGAAAAGGCTAGTTGATGCTTGAGTGATACCCCAAAATTTTGGATCTTAAAAGGCCCCTCGTGCAACTGAAATCCGACAAGTTGTGTCGAGCTATTCTAAGGCGCTGACTACCTATGAGTAAAGTGGAAGGGTGTCGAGTGGTTCTAAGGTGTCGACCACCTAAAGGTAATGATGAAGTAATGTCAGACTATTCTAAGGCGTCGACTACCTATAAGGATGATATGATGTCAAGCTATTCTAAGGCGTTGACTACCTATAAGGATGATATGTTGTCGAGCTATTCTAAGGCGCTGACTACCTAAAGTGATGATATGCTGTCGAGCTATTCTAAGGCGCTGACTACCTAAAGTGATGAAAATGATGTCAAGCTATTCTAAGGCGTTGACTACCTGAAATGATGATATGCTGTCGAGCTATTTAAGGCGCTGACTACCTAAAGTGATGAAAATGATGTCAAGCTATTCTAAGGCGTTGACTGCCTAGGATGTGAAAACTGGATGCAAATGCAAGAATGCTGAAATGCTAATGATGCAAATGATGCTGATGCTGATGATAATGCCGATGATGTTGATGATGCTGATGATGCTGATGATGCTCGGATGCTTCTGGGGGACCGAAACCCGTGCCGATGCTCCTGGCTGGACCCAATGTGGACTTATTGCCATCGCCCCCCAAGCCGGTGTGCAGGGATAACTCCTGGTAAAAACCCTGGGGACTTATTGCCTTTGCCCACCATTCGTTGATCCCGAAAATAAGTTGACATCGCAAAAGGAGGATTTATTGCCATCACCTCGCCAACTTTCTGTCGCCAGGTCTTGTGACGCGCCTGGATAATGCAACTAGGTCTTATGACGAGCCTATATGAATGTGATGAATGCAATGTGTTTGATGAGAGTGGGTAAGCTAAAGGGTAACGCTAGGTCTTACTACGAGCCTAAGAGAATGCAACTAGGTCTTATGACGAGCCTAAAGGATGGTTCTAGGTCTTATGACGAGCCTAAGGGAAGGGTCTAGGTCTTATGACGAGCCTAAGGGAAGGATCTAGGTCTTATGACGAGCCTAAGGGTTGAAACTAGGTCTTACGACGAGCCTATAGGGATGGAACTAGGTCTTATGACGAGCCTAAGGGTTGAAACTAGGTCTTACTACGAGCCTAAGGATGGATCTAGGTCTTATGACGAGCCTAAAGGTTGGATCTAGGTCTTATGACGAGCCTATAGGGATGGAACTAGGTCTTATGACGAGCCTAAAGGATGGTTCTAGGTCTTATGACGAGCCTAGAGGTTGTTCTAAGTGAAAGTGGGTAAAATGTATGATGGGTCTAAGTGGATGTAGAAGGATTAAGGTTCATGTCAAATCTGGAGATGGTAGTGCTCAAGATGGGCCTACGGATGTTTGGACATGGAGGTAGGGCTTAAGACGGGCCTGTGGGAATTTGACGTGGAGGAAGGGCTTAGGACGGGCCTGTGAATGTTTGTAAGTGGAGGTAGGGCTTAGGACGGGCCTGTGGGAATTTGACGTGAAGGAAGGGCTTAGGACGGGCCTGTAAATGTTTGTAAGTGGAGGTAGGGCTTAGGACGGGCCTGTGGGAATTTGACGTGAAGGAAGGGCTTAGGACGGGCCTGTAAATGTTTGTAAGTGGAGGTAGGGCTTAGGACGGGCCTGTGGGAATTTGACGTGAAGGAAGGGCTTAGGACGGGCCTGTATGTAATGTTTGTAAGTGGAGGTAGGGCTTAGGACGGGCCTGAGTGGTATGAGAAGGGTTTGAATCCTTTGGGTTTATGACTTTTGGGCCCCAATCGGTGTCGTTGTTGCAATTGTTGGGACCAACAATTGCCCCCAGTATTTTTCCTTAAGGCAATCTGAATTCTTTAGGATTTTTGGCAATCGATCGGAACGATCGATTGCCCCCAGTATTTTCTCTGATTAATTGCGCAAAACAAGTCTCATTCTCACAAGGTCAAGGTTTATCTTGATGTGGTGCTTTCTATCCTACACTCAAAGTGTTTAATGCTTGCAGTCATGCTCTCATTTTGGTCAAAACATCCCAACCATTGAATTTGACATTTGTTAGATTTACGCGTTCAACCTGTTACTTTCACGTGATTGGATACACAACTACTAGGTCGGAAGTCTTTTAAGCTTATATCGTGGTTATGGGGTGTGATGAATGACAACAGGACAATGGAGGAGTGTTTATGATATGTGGAGCTATAAGGGTGACCAAAGCTGCAACTTGCACCGTCTCTCGGACTTGCCTTCTTTGTATTGAAGTCGTTTGGCTACTTCGTGATGACTTCGCTTGTGAACTTGGGACTTGGAACTTTTGGGTTGTTCCTTGCACCTTCTATCTTCTTTCTGATTTTGGATTTCTTCGAGGCTTTTCAGGTTTGCCTTTCTTCGAATCTCCTTTCCTTCGGGGTTCTTGTGTTTCCCGGTTTTGAACTTCGAGAGCTGTTTTTAATGTTAGCTCATTTGGATCCTGTGTCACTTCGGGACCATTTGCGGATCGTTTCGTCATGCTGGTAGCAGTTTTGCTTCTTTGGACTTGTGAAGTTGCTGTCCGGAAGTCGGGCTCCTTGCTTCCTTTGGTCACCGGGTCGGTTATTCATCATTGGCTGGCTTGTTTGTGGAGTTTGTAGTGTTATAAAAGAGGTCATACATGAAAGGCTCAGCGGGGGTGCCTAGGGTGTAATGTCAGGGTTCACAAGCTTTTGGCTGTGTGGTGCTGTACCTAAGTGCTTCGTCATCCCTGGTAGTCGTGTATCTGTTCTTTGTTACTTTTCATAGGTTTAAGCGTAAATTTACAAATTATCTCCTTCAGTCGGAGTCATGCCGTTTACCTTACCTTTGAATGTGACCTCTCTGGAGTCGTGTAGAAATGACACGCTCTTTCGCTCTTGGTTTTACCGCTCAAGGCACTCTCGCGAAGTGTACACTCGGAGACTTGCTTGCACATTTAAACAAAATAAATATTATTGCTCTTTAACTCAAATTGCCCCCGGTATTATTGTGGGGTTTTCTTGACAAGCCTTTTGAATACCCAGATTATTTGTGGAGGGTGGCTGCATGTGTGGTGGTACATGGCGGTGAGGTCGAGCTGTTTTGGTGGAGTGATGTAGTGATGAAAGTAAAATATGGTAGTGGGATGCTTTCAGTGTACGGTGAAATTTTCCATTGAGAGATGATGAATGGTGGAAGCCAACAAGGTGGTGAGATATTCCTTGCGCACATGGGATGTATGTGATGAAGGTAGTGGATGTGGGCGAAATGACGTGATGACTTATTTATTTTGGTGTTCTGGTTTTGTGAAACTATGCTCTAATTCAAGAATGGAAAGACAACATCAAAGATTGTAATCTTAAGAAAACTACCTAAAATAATAAAGGAAGCTAGCTGCCATAAAAGTTGGAAGAACGACTGGGAAAAGAAAATTACTAAATCTAGAAAACTTCTAAAGTAGTGATGTTGGGCTGTCTGATGCCAACATACTGAAGACTTGAGCTCTGGGCCGTCGGGACGCCTTTGGGATGATTGTGATTGCCTTCCTTCTGAACTTCGAATAGGCCTCATAAAATGTTTGAACTAGGAATGCCTGTGGGTTATGTAGGAGGAATCCGGGTCTGAATCTTTTCCAAGCTGCGAGTGAAGTGCAAGAGCTAGAGTGACTCCTAGGATAGAACAGATTTACGGGCCTGAATACCCTTAATCTAGAAGTGAAGCAAACGGGCTGAAGGAGGCCACACGAACTGTGAATGGGCCACTGGGCCGAGAGGGAAAACCTTGAGGCCCTGGGATTCGTTTGACGTTCTTGTTGGGCCTTGAAGCTAGAAACTGGAATGAATGAGTTACGCAACCTATCTTGGATCCAAATGTTTTGTGCTATGGGCTGAACTTCTGGACTGACAGCGAAGCTTATGGGCCAAAACTATGAATTGGTCTATGGGCCCAAAATAGAATGAGTCATGATTGTGGTATTTGAGCCAGAATGATTGCTCTATATGTGAACTAGAATTTGGGCCGAGTGATCATGGTTGGGCCTAAAAGATGACACCTAGATCCAGGGTTTTGGGTTAGGGTCATGATAAGAAGTCTACGTGGACTAGAATGAGCCCTTGGGCCAGAATGTGTTTGGGCCTAAAGTAAAGCACATGAGCTGGAATGGTCCCTAATTCACAAATGGGCCTAACTTTCTTCGGGCCAGAGAAGATGGTTGCTAAGCCAAAAAAGATTTTATTTTCAGGACTTGTGAGTTATTCCAAGTTCAAGTGGATTACTTTTTTATGGGCCAAGAACTAATTGGATAATACAAATTGGGCCAGAAGAGAAATCACCTAAGTCTAGGCTTTTGGGCCGAAGCCCGAATGACTCACATATTAAACCAGACAGGGCCTCTGGGCCGCAAACAAAAAGAGCTGTCAATTTGTTGGGCTAGGTTGATGTAGGAGAAGTTCCTATCAATCTCTAGGCTGGGTAGTGGGCCGATCATACAAGCAAACAAGGCCCACACAAATTCAACATGTCCTCACGATTACCAAACGGGTATGGATCGATCCGGAGAGGTGCTTGGGGCATGGGCCCAGGTCACCACAAAGGAATAGGGCTTGCACGCTATTCTCTTTGGGCTTCCCCACTTTTTTCACATCACCTGAAGGTGTGCGTCTACGGTCGGGTCTTTGACCGACCAAACAATGGGCTAGGTAAGGACACTGCCAGGGAAACGCTTGGGGCTAAAGCCCAGGTATTAAAGGGATGTGGTTAGACGACATCCTCCTCTTTTCCCCCGCTTATTCACATCACCTAAAAGGTGTGAGTCCCAGACAGGGGACCCTCAAACGGGTCCCGGGATGAAATCAGTTTAGGTGGACCCTCGCTCTCATATGATGCAGTGAAATTTAAAGTGCGCAAAAGTAAACAAACAAGTAACAAAGCCATAAATAAACAATTTTCAAGTTAAACCCTCTTTCTTAAAATTAAACAAGTTAAAATTAAGAATTTATCCCCAGCAGAGTCGCCAGTCTGTGAGCCTCGATTTTAAACCCTATCCTATGTTGATTAAAGCTGATTAGGATCTAAGGTTTTAGGTCCACTTATAGCCTAAGATTAATAACTATGTCATATAACAATAATTATTAAAACCTAAGCTAGCTCACTGGAACCTATTATGAGTCGCCACCTAATTTTAACCTAGATCAAATTAGGAAAGGAGAGTTCGGGTTCGGGGGCTTGATATTCGACTTAATTAGGGTTCAATTACTTTCATTACCCTTCCTAGGTCGTTTTCCTCTACGTTTATTACGGCTTATTACGAGTCGTTTTAACCTAAGTGCGCGCTTCTTTTTTTTTTGTTTTTAACGTTTTTTGACAGAAAATTAAAGTGAAATTAAAATACCTAAACTAGGGTTTCGGAGGCAGAATTAGGTCAAATTTTGCTTACGTCCGTAGCCACGGACCAAACGTCCGAGACCACGGACCCCAGTTAACCTAAATATACAGAAAAGTCGAAATTAAAGGAAAACAAAAATTTGCAAAGTCCGGGGCCACGGACAGGTGTCCGTGGGCCCGGACATTATTAGAAAAACCTAAATTTTGAATTTTTAAAATCCCGCCGCCGTCCGTGGGTGTCCGAGTTCGGACAGGGAGTCCGGGACCCGGACACGGTCCGGGTGCGGACACCCACGGACGGGTTTTGAGGCTGTTCCCGAGGTGTTTTGGCTCAAATTTTATGGGTGCGTAGCCTGAAAGATGTACAACGTTAGTGGTGAAAGTTTCAATTTGAATTCGAATTATGCACGAAACTTGGTAAACAAGTTATTGGACAGAAGCTTGAATAAACAGCAATACAGAAGCGTACGAAGGTTAGTTTGAGCCCAAATTTTGAGGCAAGACAGATAATACCGTGGTGAATCAGGGAAGTGGAGTTTCTACCTGTTTTACCTTCGGATTCACAACGTTTCTTCACACCGGGATTCGTCGAGTGCTCCGTTGATGGCAGACCCGAGAGGATTTCGACCCAAGCTTCTGGTTGTTGGTTGTTGATGATGTTCTTCACGTTTTGGAGGTGGTTTGGTTGATGTTTGATGATTGTTGATGTGTTAGGAGTTGAAAAGTGTGTTTAGGTGGTGATTTCGAGAGATTTTTGATGTGATTTTGGTGCTTGGATGTGTAAAAACGTGAGGAGAATGAGACGGCTAGGTTTTCTGGTTGCTTAGGGTTCTTGAGGTTCTCTTTGATCATGGGATAAGGTTCCTTATATAGACTTCCTTAAAGATAGAAAAAATCCGGTAAAAACCGAGATTTACCGACGTTTTAGCTCAAGGGCTTCCAAAAGGAATTTGATTATGAAATTTCACACATGGGTAAAGGATGATAATTCTGATTTTTCTAAAGTGAGATCGAATTTTTTGGGTATTGGAATATTTTTAAATTCAATTTCTCGTCAGATTCAATCAGAAATTGCTAGAAAATTATTGGAAATTCGAAAAATCAAAATTCCAACGCCATTATGCTTAAAATGTCATCCTCTATCATGGGTTAAAATATCAAAGCATTTCAAGTTGATTTGACCCTTATTTGGAGGAGAGAGAAAGCCTATAGGGGGCTTAGGAGCCTTGAAAAATTACGAAAATGCCCCTGGAGATGACTAAGCTGTCCCTAGTACTCTGAAATGTGCCGATCGAACTGGGAACCCTTGCTACTAGCCTATTAGTAGAGACTCTCCTCCGGGGGGTTGAAATTTTGGGTATAACAGTGTGATATACATATATATTGTATTGCCATGATGCATGTTGTTTGATTAAAATGAACTCCATGTATATCCGACCCAAAGTAGTCGGCGTACCGCGGTTAGCACGCGGTATATGCGAATTTCATGCGCAGCGTAAGCTGACCCCCTAGGGGGAACGTTTTTAGTGTGCAGGTGCTTGAAGCTGACCACCGTTCGAGAGAGTAGGACGGGGACTGCAGTGAGCATGGGTAGTTAGATTGTAATTACTTATGCATTTGAATGAGGTGTAAGTCCGAGTATGTTATCGGCATCCGTATAATGTAGACTCGGTATAGTAAAGAAGTGAAATGATTATTGTATTTGTATGAAGTACTCGGTTGTTCCAGTTCATCAGACCGTTACGGTATGTAAGGAAGGCCTGGTTAGCCATATGGGTGGCTAACGGCGTTGTTTCACCCCTCGTTGTAAGTTAGAGTTCCGCTGTGCGAGTAAGAGTAATTAGAGAAGGTTTAAGAGGTAATGATGAGATTAACGGTTGGGGTGTTACAATTCACCTAGGCGTGTGGCGGACACTACGAGTGTACCAATAGTAATGTGGGACGACCGCACTCCGATAGGTGCTTGTGGGCCTGACAAACCTTCTTATGGGGTAGTCGGGCAAGTAGCAATGTATCAGTAGGGTACCCCACATATGTATACGAGTGGAGTCTGGAACACGGGAAGTAGTCGACTCCATACTACGGTCCGAAGTAAAAGTCAAACAAGAGTAATAAACTACCATCGAATGGTTGAAGTAAAGGAACCAAGTTAAGTTAAGAGGACTAAAGGGATTAGTGAGTTATTGCGAGGAAATGTTTAAGAATCTAGAAGTGTGAAGTGCACTGACTAGTAAGTAAAGACATCGCATATGTCTCGAGGATTTGGATGGATGAACACAGTAGCTGGAGTAAGTACCCAGCCTATATATGGTGAGGCAGATGCCTACTATGGATATGTTAATGTGCAATGATCGGGATGAGACTCCCGAGATGATCACTAGAGATATCAATCTCACTAAGGAGAATATTCAACCCAGCAAAGAACGCGGGGCGAAATAGAAATTAAAAATACCAATGAGTGCAAGCCAGATGAAAAGGCATAACCTAATAACACCTGGAATTTTGATAAGTGCAAAACATATAGACTTATTAGGGTTTAATCACCTTATTAATTGTAGCATTTTTAGTAATGTTTCTCACTTATCTAGGGTTTTTCCTATAATTATGTTGTTATATTAACTGATGTATTATATGTGTTAAAATGTAGGAAAAATACCTAATACACACATGTATTTATAGGGATTAAAACAAGGTCACACGTAAGGCAGGTGCAGTGGTGTGTTCGCCCCTGCAACCGCCTAGCGTTAGGCGGACAACACCCATGCAACCGCCTCTACAACCGCCTTGTAATAGGAGGACAAGAGAGGAGTACGTGATTTGCATGGAACCGCCTTGGCAACCGCCCCTTGCAAGGCGGACATAATTAAAACCGCCCATGCAACCGCATGCATATAGGCGGACGTGAGTAGCCATGCACCATGCAACCGCCTAAAAAACATGCGGACGTGAAACATGCATGTGCAGGCGGACGTGTGTAAAAATCTAGATCTGAAACGGGTTATCTTCTTCGCCGACTCGCTCTGCAACTTGATTCCGCCATTATCCTTTCAGTCGGCGCCTACCAGAAATTACTCACGCGTTTGTTTCTGTCTCCTGCAATCAATGAGGCTGCAATCAACGAGCTCAATCAATGAGCTGCAACTCTGCCTCTTCTTCTTCCTCTATAAATACCACGCTCAATACACCTTCTCTGGTGTCCTTCCAGAGGTTCCGTCCGTGGTTCCTCCTGGAGTTCCAATTCACACCATCATTCCATCTTTGTACCACTACACTTACACTCACTCGTTCATTTCATTTATAATCTCCCGCTTCTCCATTTGTTTTCTTTACATCTCATTAATCTCACCTCTAGTCTTACGTATTTAAATAGAAGACCAAACTATTTAATATGTTAGGCTAGAGTACGTATACTCTGGGAATAATTATTATGTATCTGTATTAATTATGCAATATGTTTTACTGGTTTTAATTTTAATGAAGTTTGTTACGCTTAAAGGTTTTCTCGCATCTTTTTAATAAATGTCATGAGTTTCTTAAATTGCTTTACTAAGTCTATTTTGATCAGACCGGTGATAAATAGACAGGTTAATTAAGCCGTAAAACTGGAGAAAGCTTATTATGACTTAATGAGTTAGTATTTTCAGGTTGCAAGAATAAAATCCTCATACTCCTCTGCCGTCCACCAGTGGGTGCTTGAGTTTTCATCGGACCTTGCACAACTGGAACGAGTTCTTATGAGGCTATGATTTAGTCCTTAAGAATAAAAACAGGATCTTGCCAAACTATTATAATTAAACCAGTAACCCTAGCATGAAAGAGCAGATAATATTAATCTGAACCGGAGTCCTGTTTAGTTTATCTGTTAACTTAGTTTATTTAATCTTTCCTTTTTATTTATAAAAACAAGTCAATTAATTCCCCCTTTTTTGTGACATGCTTAGGTACTATAATATGCACATTAGTCCCGCGGTTCGATATCCGGTCGCTTACATTTCACTATACTACTGTGACCGGGATTTGTTTGCAGCCCGACGTTTATTTTGAGTTTTAATTTCTTTTCTTTTATTTTTACACCAGTTTAACCACTCGCTTTACAACGTCTGCAAAATGGCGCCGTTGCCGGGGACTAGATTTATTCTAGTTCCTAAGCTCCGGATTATTCACCTGTTTAATTATAAATATTCTGTTCTTTTTATTCTGTTAATATTATGTCTATAATATTTTGTTTATTGTTAATATTAATTTTCTACTATATTATGTTAATATTAATTTCTAATAATCTGTTAATATTAATTGGACACCTGACTTTGGACATATGACTACGGACATCTGACTTCTGACATCTAACTTCTAACTCTTATATTATTAACATTTAATTTCCATTGTCCTTAACATTTAATTTCCATTGTCTCTAACATTTAATTTCCATTGTCCTTAACATTTGATTTCCATTGTCTCTAACATTTTAATTTCCATTGTCCTTAACATTTTAATTTTATGTAAATTAACTACTAACTTATAATTTATGTTATCTAATTACTAACTTATAATTATATGTCATTTTTATTTTCTAACTCATAATTTTATGTCAATATATTTGTTGTTGTTTTAATTAGGATTAAAAATAAAAAAAAAACGAAACAGAGGCGCGTCCGCGCCAAGCTCATGCGGACGCCCAGGCGGTCAGCTAAGCCACGTCCGCCTCGATTCCGCGCGGTCGTCCACGCGAACACAACTGAGTACCGCTACTGAGAGTAAACCGCACCACTGTCCGCCTCACTCCCACGCGGACGCCCGAGCGGACGTCCCTCTATACAGAAAAAAAACGCGCGTTTCATCATTCTGTTCTTCCTCAATTCTGCTCCAATTCGAACCCGACGACGAAGAGAAGACCGAAGCGCGAGTTCGCCCTCCCCCTCAATTACCACATCTTCTTCAATTCTCCACCAAATCACGCAAGGTTAGTACCAAAATCTTCGTTTTTCCGTTCTCTACGTTTCTATAGCTTCAAATCCACAAATGATGAACTACATTAGGAGAAATTAGAGACTGAATTTTCGAAACCCTAGGTCGACCAATTTGAAAATTTCGAGCTTAAATTGTGTTTTTGTCCTCGAATTCTTCTTCTCTTAATCATAATATACATTTACAAGGTTAAATCTTCACTTATTACACTTAGATTGGGTGTTTTTGATGAATTCTAAAATTGGTTATATGTAGTTACGAATTGCTTGTTAAAGAACTAGCATTTTCCAATTTTATTTGGCCTTGTTGTTATTTAAAGAATAGATTATGATTATAGGTTGTTATTTATGGATTTGTTTGATGACGGTATTAAAATACGTTGAATCTGACTGAATTGATTGTGGAGAAACGAAGAATTTTAGGGGAGACTCTGTCGAATTTTCGACAGAATTTTTATTGTTTATTTTATTTTTATTTTTGTTTGTGTTTTATTTTATTTATTATACTTGTTTTCTATCTTTTAATTTGCTAAAATTTTATGTCAAATATTAATGCTTTTGTTTAATTAATATTATTTTTCTGTTGCTTTTTTGTTATTTTATTTATTTTTGTTTTACTTTTTATTTGTTTGTTGTTTATTTATTTATTTTCAGTTTTTATTTTGTTTGTTGATTTTTGTTGATTTCTATGTTGCTTTTTATTTTTTGTTAATTTTATCATGTTATTTATTATTGTTATTACTCTGTTTATTATTTAATATTAACTTGTTTATGATGTTTAATTTTTGTTTACTTTAAAATTTCCAAAAATATTAGTATACCTCCTCGTATGCATGGTGGTCTATCTGGTTCTGGGATCTGCTAGGGGCAACTGCCCCGGGGCATCATCTTCTTCTGCTCTTCTTCGTCATCCGGATCTTCGGGATGACGGGTTTTTTCAGCAGAAGCACGTGCATGGTATGATCTAGGCAAGGACTTTATTATGAAGAGGAGATTTGCTCCTGAAGTGCTAGAGGCTGCAGGGGTGGACACCCTGTTTGCCAGACATGGACTTTCTCTGGTCCTGAAGTTAGGTGCTGGAATCTTTGTGAGGAGCTAGTGAGAGAGTTTTATGCAAATGCCCGGGTGGACAATCTGAGCATTACCTCTTACGTGCGCCATCACCCTGTGGAGATCACACCCCACGACATTCTCATCTATCCTTCAGATCCAGATTGGTCCTGACGAGTACCGGGGATTCACAGAGGATCACATGCATATGTCTAAGTCCCGGTGGCTTCAGGATGTAGGTCGAGGATCCGACATCGAGGGGAGGAGGACAAGGAAGTCCTCCCTTTCGCGAGCTTCCCTACATTGCAAGCAGCAGAGGCTTCTCTTGGACATCATTGGCCATCAGATTCGCCCATCTGCGGCGCATGATGCTTCTGATGAGGACTGCGCCTTACTAGACTATTTCCTCTCTCCTTTTCCCCCTGCTCAGCGCCTCTCCTTCAGCCACATCATGTTCGGCCAGCTCCATAAGGTGGTGTTCTATCTGAGGACAAAGAAGAAGAAAATCACTCCCATCTTTCCCTTCTTCATCTGGTACCACCCTTTTCTCTGTCCTCCCCACAGAGAGCACACGAGCTGCAGAGCTCAGGACAGGAGAGCGCCCCAGTCACACTGCAGACTGTGCGGCGCTGGGGCTTTACGCGGCTTAGATGACGGTACTTGGGTGAAGGGTAGCGCTGCCCCCGGTCTTTCACAACTACATCATCCATAGCAGCAGGACCTTCTACGGGAGCTACACCTTCTGCTGATCCCGACCACCCGTCCGCTGAGACTGCACAGGGAGAGGAGCCCTACGTGCCGACTACTGATGTGATGCAGACTCCAACTCCTGTACCTTACTCGACAGATCTACAGAGTCAGCTCCAGGCCTTCCATCAGATGCAGCAGCAGATGCATCAGCGCTTTGAGAGTTTTGAGCAGAGGATGCTGGCTGAGCAGTCACGGGTGCATCAGCTCTTAGACCGGAGTGACGAGCTGCATGCACAGGCAGCGCAGCAGCATGAGCGGACCGCTCAGCTCCTGCAGCGTCTCCTCGATCAGACAGGACAGGGACCAGCACAGCCTCCACCACCACCGCAGTGATTTTATTTTATTGTTATCTTTATTTTTGTATTTTATTTGCTCTGTTGTTTACTGACATCTTGTAGACTATACTGTTTAAACCTTATCAAACTTCAGGAAGGTAACAGTTCAGTTTGCTTCATGTTTTTATCTATTGTAGTGCTTTATTATTTTTGCATTATTATTTATGCCTAATTATTTATGTTTTTCATATTATTATTTTCTTTTGGTGCCACTTAAGTTCTGCTGGCTATATATGTTTCCCTTTTCAGAATAGATATCGAACATATAGCTGAACTCGCCTAAGGAACCAACCTCAGTTGCTCTAGGAATTTCGATATCTTCGGTTGAACACTTGCGCAAACTTAAGTGTGAGGAACGTCTCATTCCTACCAAAACTTTAAGTGTGAGGAAGGATACCTTCCTCAATCTACAATACAAGGGGAGTTTCAATTCTTCCTTTATTATATTGCTGTTCAACCTATATGAGTTTAATCCTTATTGAATCTGTCATAATTTGAAAGGTCATTTTTCTTGATTTTAATTCTGAACAATGAGGACATTGCTCCTCTTAAGTGTGAGGAAGGAAAGACCTTTCCCTGAAAATATGACAGTTGTTCAATAATGCCACACTCACTTTTTGCCTCTCTAAACTGCCTAAATTTAAAAATTTTTGATAAAAATGAGATAAAATAATTGTAGAAGTGTCTGAAATTATGTCAAGTGACAACTGAAAGATAGTTTTATTTTTGGAGTTTGTATAAAATTATTTTCCATCAAAATACTCTATTTTCACTCAAAATATGATAGATCTGCTAACTGTAAAACCAATTTAGTTTAGCTTGGGATTATGGAAATATATGTGAAAGTCAAGGAAAGAAAAGGATAAAGACAAGGTACTCCACTGTTTATGAATTTTTCTTACCAAAAACAGGCCTCGTCTATCCGTTATTAAGTTCTTTGGGGTGCTTTAACACCTATCTACCTAAGGTCTCGTGACCTGGGATAGAAGACCCAACACCGCTACAAGGATAGAGAGAAAAGTCTGGGGTACAGAAAAATAATGCAAAAAAAATATATATATATATATATAAAAATAATATGTGCTTTGTATATACAATTTGCACATTCAAAAAAATAAATAATAAATTGCAATTTATATTTATAAGCATGAGTATGTGGTGTTGAAAGGTATTGCGGAATAAGGCATTACTTCACACCCCTTGTCATCCCGGGTTAGAGAATTAAATTGGTTGAAAATCCCAGGTTAATCTAACTTGTTTTCTGCAGTCTAGTTTTTCTATGCTTTTATTAAATTGTTCTTCTTCACTGTTTATAAAAACCTACTTCTTAGAGCAGAATTATTCTTTCAATTGTCACTTTGTCTAAATTCCCTTCTACACTTGTTTAATCTTGTTTTATTATTATGGCTTAGAGATAATTATATTCCTTATTTGCTTGATGACAAGCAAAAGTCAAGTGTGAGGAAGTTTGATAAGTGCAAAACATATAGACTTATTAGGGTTTAATCACCTTATTAATTGTAGCATTTTTAGTAATGTTTCTCACTTATCTAGGGTTTTTCCTATAATGATGTTGTTATATTAACTGATGTATTATATGTGTTAAAATGTACAAAAAATACCTAATACACACATGTATTTATAGGGATTAAAACAAGGTCACACGTAAGGCAGGTGCAGTGGTGTGTCCGCCCCTGCAACCGCCTAGGGTTAGGCGGACAACACCCATGCAACCGCCTCTACAACCGCCTTGTAATAGGAGGACAAGAGAGGAGTACGTGATTTGCATGGAACCGCCTTGGCAACCGCCCCTTGCAAGGCGGACATAATTAAAACCGCCCATGCAACCGCATGCATATAGGCGGACGTGAGTAGCCATGCACCATGCAACCGCCTAAAGAACATGCGGACGTGAAACATGCATGTGCAGGCGGACGTGTGTAAAAATCCAGATCTGAAACGGGTTATCTTCTTCGCCGACTCACTCTGCAACTTGATTCCGCCATTATCCTTTCAGTCGGCGCCTACCAGAAATTACTCACGCGTTTGTTTCTGTCCCCTGCAATCAATGAGGCTGCAATCAACGAGCTCAATCAATGAGCTGCAACTCTACCTCTTCTTCTTCCTCTATAAATACCACGCTCAATACACCTTCTCCAGTGTCCTTCCAGAGGTTCCGTCCGTGGTTCCTCCTGGAGTTCCAATTCACACCATCATTCCATCTTTGTACCACTACACTTACACTCACTCGTTCATTTCATTTCTAATCTCCCGCTTCTCCATTTGTTTTCTTTACATCTCATTAATCTCACCTCTAGTCTTACGTATTTAAATAGAAGACCAAACTATTTAATATGTTAGGCTAGAGTACATATACTCTGGGAATAATTATTATGTATCTGTATTAATTATGCAATATGTTTTACTGGTTTTAATTTTAATGAAGTTTGTTACGCTTAAAGGTTTTCTCGCATCTTTTTAATAAATGTCATGAGTTTCTTAAATTGCTTTACTAAGTCTGTTTTGATCAGACCGGTGATAAATAGACAGGTTAATTAAGCCGTAAAACTGGAGAAAGCTTATTATGACTTAATGAGTTACTATTTTCAGGTTGCAAGAATAAAATCCTCATACTCCTCTGCCGTCCACCAGTGGGTGCTTGAGTTTTCATCGGACCTTGCACAACTGGAACGAGTTCTTATGAGGCTATGATTTAGTCCTTAAGAATAAAAACAGGATCTTGCCAAACTATTATAATTAAACCAGTAACCCTAGCATGAAAGAGCAGATAATATTAATCTGAACCGGAGTCCCGTTTAGTATATCTGTTAACTTAGTTTATTTAATTTTTCCTTTTTATTTATAAAAACAAGTCAATTAATTCCCCCTTTTTTGTGACATGCTTAGGTACTATAATATGCACATTAGTCCCGCGGTTCGATATCCGGTCGCTTACATTTCACTATACTACTGCGACCGGGATTTGTTTGCAGCCCGACATTTATTTGAGTTTTAATTTCTTTTCTTTTATTTTTACACCGGTTTAACCACTCACTTTACAACGTCTGCAGAGTTATCCTTAAAAGGGTGTTTGGGTCAACAATGGTTGAACAAGATACGTGACAGAAACGCAAAGGCTGAAATTAACACCAAGTTTAAACACAAGTCGTCAGAGGGAAGTCTGACATCCTTGAAGGGGCATCCCATGAAAGGAACCGTGATACTACAACCTTGTCATGGAGCCCAATACTAATCTAAACCATGTAATGTGTGTGCACAGCCTACAACGGGCATAGCTCAAGGCAATAAGGCTTAAAAGCCCCAAATCGAATGTGTTAAGAAAATGTTATTGATCACAGGAGTTTACGTTATATAAGTAAGTAAGCGGATAACGAACCACTACTTAGAGTGTGGGGACACCTCTTGATATTGTGAGACCGCAACAGCGGTAGTTATGTGAACAAAATTCAGAGAATGTGTTAAGAGTTACCGTGTTGTTACTACGAAAGGAAGTATTCGTACCAGTTGTGCAGACGGAAAGAGTGATAAGCCTAATGGCAACCACCATAGGTGTGGGATGCTAGATATGTAATGAACAACACTCAAGGAGCATAGAGGCTTGAAGAGTAGAGTATTCAGCAGTGAGCCGAAAAGTGGCAAAACACAGTGTAATAGCGGAAGCTAATATAATAGCGGATGTAGTGTAAGTTAATGTTATACAATGAGTAAGAGCACGGTGCGCAGTAAGCGACCGTTGCATAAGTATTGTTAAATAATAATGTGGCAAATAAGACTAGTTATGAGTGAAACTCAATGGGCATACAAGGTAAGTGATAACAAACCGACTGGGCAATAAGCCAATGGTCGGTACTATGTGATAAGGAACACAGTGTGAATTCCTATTGCAATCGCATAAGAGATTTACTGTCAAGAGTTTACGCCTCTGCACTCTGTATGACTGAGTGTTTTGGTATTGCACTTGCGCGGTAATGATCGAGTGTGATAGCTAGGAAAATTGGGTAATGTCAATTGTGATGGAGGAACAAGAATTATGGTGTGATAAACCTATGCATAAGAGAAGCACGGTCGTACCAATCAAAGGGTACCTGATTGGCATAAGTGACTACAATAACACGAATGTTAAATATCGGTAGGGAATATACCTCAAGTGTTAGAAATAAACGACAGAGTACTACACAATAGGTAGTAGCTCAACGTACCGACAGTAAGTTGGAAGAAATTAAGTAAATCAGTGTGGAATACAGTAAATTGTCATGGAAGTAAATAGGAAGTTGTAACTCACCGAACTCGCTCTTGGTAAGAAATACCACGCGTCGGTTGAGAAATCGTTATTACCAAAGATGAAGGTGATAGTTGAAGATATACAATACAGTCAGAATAATGAAGGGGGCAAACTAAGCTCGAAGTTATCAAGAGTCACGCAGCAGCAACTAGTGAGCCAGCGATTCAAGAGTTGGATGTCCGTTGTGAACATGAGTGAATGGCAATTATTAATGCCTAGAAGTTTCACAGGCCAGAATCGAAACTGGTTATGAATTAAATAAACTCTAAGGAGAATTCTTGGTTAGGGACTAAACCGCCAATAGGGCTAAGATCCTCAAACCAGAACATATTGTATAATAAACCGCGTGGAGATACTACACTTCACGACGGTAGGACGTTATAAACAGTGGTTAAGTGATTGATTACGTGGGCGTAATCCCTTTTAAGGGGGGTAGAGCGCAAAACCGTTTAGTGTGTTTTACCGTACAAGTGTACGTGAACTATGGTGTGCATACCACAAAATGATTTGTTTTGATGATTGGTGCGTGTCTTACATAAACATATGCATTCATTCATGGTTTAATTGTGGTAATTGCGCACAGAAGATGCGAATACCATGGTAACAAGTGTGTTATTTTGTTAATAGATGTGTGTGAAAGTACAAATATAAGGGAGTAAAGAGACTCCCAGGGAAATAAAACCCTGACTATGTAGGTTCATATAATACTAAATGTAAAACCGTGTATTGTATTTTGATAAAGTATATATATACAAGTATTGTGATTTATGAAGAGGTATGACACCGATATAGAACCCAGTAAGAATTAAAATTCCCTAGGTAACTCGGATTAAGTTGAATTTGGGTGATGATTGATAGACATAGTTCTATCCCTTGGAGATGTAATGACTATGACTAGATGGATTAAAAGATAGGAAATGGTACATGCTTGAATTAGCTGTTGTTTGAAAATGAAGTGGGAGGTGAAACTTCATTATCATGAGATCAAGGGAAGCCGAACACAAATTGGGGTGGAAAGATAGTTCAACACTGATGCTGATCACATCAGGGTTGGATGAATCTTGAAACTCCCTATAAGTGGTCACAAATAATCACATCAAGAATAAGATGTAGTTAACAATAATTGGACTTGGAGTTGTATTGTGTTTTCAAAGAATTTTAAATTGGGTTTCAGATTTTCAATTGGTATTTTTTAAGACTTCAATTAATATTCTAAGATTCTTAAGTGGTATTTTCAAAGGAAGGAATACTTTTATTTGACCTTGTAAAAAGGATTTTTCAACTGGTATTTTCCAATAAAGGATTTCATTCTACTTAACCTCATATAGAGTATTTTCGTATTACTTGCTCACGAGCTGAGGACGTATGAGCCTTTGTCTTTGGACCGGTGACATGAGAAGTATATTTTAAGATGTATGCAATTGTTTTGATCTCCCAAAGGAACGGGGACCAGAAGGTGTCCATCGCGACCGGGTTCTGCGGGATCAAGTGTATATGTACTCAACATGGGTCTCGAACCCATGAAAAGATGGAAAAGGAATTTCTAGTTGATATACATGCTATGACATGTTGTGTGGTATGTGTAATAAATATTATTTTGACCTCGAGTCCTAATGTGATTGAATTCCGAAAGTGTTATGTTACCTAGACCATGTGTCTAAAGGTTGTTATGTTATCAAGACCTAAGTGTCTAAACGTTGTTGGGTTACCCAGACCTAAGAGTCTAAGGGTTGTTATGTAAGTACAATGTTGATAAGGTACCCGGACCATTGAGTTCGAGGCTACTATGTAAGTATGTTATATATGTATGGATGTGGATGTGTTACCCGGACCGTTAAGTCCGAGGATGTGATGTAAAGTATGTTGGTTATGGGAGTTTATGTTGCAAGTAATCCCTGTGTTCTAATTCAAATGACGCTTGGGAAGTGTGAACTTCGAGGACGAAGTTCTTTTAAGGGGGGTAGATTGAAATACCCAAACCTTAATGTGTTAATTAATTATGTACTTATAATTTTCTAAGGCTAATTAAGCCCTTAATATCATTGGTGAAGAAATAAAAACCAAAAAGAAAAAGAAAATGCGTAAAAGACACAAACCGAAAACGCGTATTTAATTATTTTAGGAGGTATATAACCTTCACTAGGGTTATAAATAAATTTTTATACCCTAATTACACACTAAGAACACATGGGAAAAATTCCCGAAGAAAACGGATCCAAACAATGCGTTAAAACGCTAACGGAGTCTTAAAGCGCGTTTTTCGAGGAAACCCGAGAACGTGACTTTAAACAGTTAAACGACCCCGTAAAAATAATAGTTGATTATATAACTATAATTAAACACTAATTTGAGCTTAAGAGCCACTAAAATTAAATAAACGATAAAATTCCGGAACCGGGCCCGGTTAGTGAATAGTGCTAAACCGGGTAAAATAACGAGCGTTTTCTGTAAAAGACAAAAAATGCTCCAGTTACATATTATAGTGGGGACCGGTTTTCTAAGGGGATAATTAACCCCACTCACAATTAAACTAGCTCTTAATAAGCTAGACAACTAAGTCTAAAAAGTAAAAAGTAAAAGTGCCACCTTTTTCCCTCTCTCCTCCTTTCCTTATCTTACTTTTCCTCTTCTCTCTCCCCATTATTTCCTCTCTCTCTCATTTTTCTCCTGGTGCCCAGACCCCATCCTCCCCTTCTTCTTCCTTGGTCACGATTTGGAAGCTCCAACAAGCTCCCATGGCTCCTTGCCATTCATTGCCTTGCACAAGCTTTAATAAAGCTCAAATCACAAAATAAATACATATTATTCATCCTCTCATCATTCTCTATCATCCTCTCTTTTCAAACTTCAAAAAGGAGGAACTTCATCCACATAGGTTTTCCCCATTTGAAGATAAATTGACATCAAAAGGAAGCTTGGAGTCTCCTCTTTCAAACAAGGTAAAAAGGTTCTAAGAAAAAAACTCATTTTCTCCATCTTTCCTTGTTGGCCGATTTTGCCCATCCTCACACCTTGTTTTTCTTCTTGATTTTGAGCTCCATTTCGACCCTCCAATGGTGGAATAATCCCCTTCTTGATTCAAGGGTGAGAACCTCTCTTGAAAGGCCCAAAAGGTAAACCCTAACTTGTGTTCTAAGCCCTTGATTTGGATTGAGATTTTCCTAAGGTTTTAGATAATTAATTGAGTATGTTTTGTGTTTCTTGAATGTTGGGATGGAGTTTTGAAACTCCATTCCCTCTTGACCGATTTTGAGGAGATGAGGAGCAGAGGAGAATTAAAGAGACTTGTAAAATTAAGGTAAGGAGTCCACCTTAACCCTTGTTTAAATTTGTTTAAGTGTTGGGATGGGTAAAAAAATTAATGAACCCAATTTAAGGATTAAAAAAAAATCTGTGTAGTAATGTGTTTAGTTGGTTTTGGAGAGGTTTGTGAATTAATGTTGAGTTGAGGGCCTTAAGAGCCAAATGCTTTAAGTTTGAGGTTGATATTGTGGTTACGGAGTTTATGGTGATTATGTTGTTGTTGATGGAGTTTGAGGATTTGTTATGTGCTGTTAGAACCCTTGTGGTTCGACTAGAATAGGGATGAATCTGATGAGAAAAGATATGTGTGGATAAGTAAGAATTATAGGTGAGCTATGGCAAAATTTTGGTAGGAACTGTGCATTAAAGAGTGACTTGGTGAGTGGGAGAACCAAGGTATGTATTGGGATTAGTAGAGATGGGTAATGACCATGGATTGGTAATTGGAGAGTGAGGATTGAGTTATAAAAATCTGTAGCATAAAAGTAACAAAAACTGTTACAAGTGTTGGAGGGAGTGAGGAAAAATTGTGTATATGGATTTAGAAATGAGTAAGGTATTTGGGGGATGAACCAAGGCAGTTTTGAGGGCCTAAGTAGTGTTAAAATATGTGGGATTAAGTGTAGGAAGATTGGGGAGTAATGGGTAAAAGAGAGGACTGAAAACAGATTTTAAAACTGAAGTACTGGGCCGGACCGGACTTGCGACCGGACTTGCAAGTTCGGTCGAGCCCAGATTTACAAAGACGGGAAACCTTCTGGAATCGACCGGACTTGCGACCGGACATGCAATTTTGGTCGGACCAGAAAATTCTCCCGTCAGAAACCTTCTGGAATCGACCGGACTTGCGACCGGACATGCAGGTTCGGTCGGCCAGAAAAATTCCCGTAATGCAAGCTACTGGAATAGACCGAACTTGCGACCGGACTTGCAAGTTCAGTCGAGCCAGAAAATTTCCCGTACTGGTAGCTACTGGAATGGACCGGACTTGCAAGGTCGGTCGCAAGTCCGGTCGAGTCAAAAAAAAAAAATTTACTATATGATTATAATAATCATATGTATATATATATGCCTATACACATATATGCATATGTATGTGGTAGTACACTACAATTGAAATAATAAAGGTAAGAAAGTAAGTATATGAGTATGAAAACAAGTGTAAAAGTAACCAAGCAAGTTGAGAGTAGAAGAACATTAAGTACACCGGGATAACGGGGTAAGTACGGAAATAATAGAAGCTTACATACCGTAAGACTTTGTTGTTAATAAAACATTTTAAATATTACCAGTTGTTCAAAAACTATCCGGGGAGCGTGAGATGACGCGTTGGAGTGAACCCTCGGGAACACGGTAGAGTAACCCATGGTGTAAGGTATGGTTTTCTTGCAACCTGTGTCCTACCGGATTACACCGGCTTGTATGCCAATGTGCTTTTCTGTGTGTTTGCCACCTTGCAAGATAAAACATGAAATGAGTTTACAGTAATTCATTATTGTGGCGTAATTAATTCCGATACCGTTTAACTTTAATTATGTGTTAAATAATAGTTAACCGACTTTAGGTTCACATAAGTGATCGGTATTCGGAATAAACGTCCCAACCCACGGGAACGTTCTAACTACGGCTATCCATGTGTTAGTGTATGTTGTGATTAAGTGTGATGTATGTGACTTGTTCAGTATGTTGTCGTTATTGGATACTGTTATCCGTGTCGTTGAAATGGGATGTGATTTTCCCTGATGTGTCTAACCGAGTTAGTAACACAATGTGATGTGCGTATGTGATAAGTTCCATAAAGGAACCTCTAATTAACAAGTATATGTTATGTATGGTGAGGAATCCGGTCGTTCCGGTCGCGCGTGTGGTCTGGGAGTTGATGTATATATGTGAGTTAACTCCCATTCTGTTATGTTAGGGTTGTATATCCTTCTTGGATGTTCGACCTCCCACTAGCTTAGCCAAAGCTTACCTACCCGACCTCCACACCGGGCTAGGAGGGAAATTATGTGTAATGTTGGTAGGGTGTTGATGCCTAAGTTCGCTTCGACTCCCTCTTGTTTATGTTACGGTTGTTCTTCCTCCTTGAATTACAACCACCCATAAGCTTCACCAAGGCTTACCTAACTCATCACTATTGGAGCTAGGGGTAATTGTGTATGTTGTGATCGGTCCTATATGAGGCCGCCATACCTAAGTGAAGAAAATGCATGTATGGGGTGCGCGGACTTATATTACCTCCGGCACATCCTAAGTAAAGTGAACATTCTCTAAGACGAATGGAACTAAGTTGTGTGTATGTTATTAAGTGAAGTGTGTTGTTATGTTGTGTGTGCTAAATTGGTGTTTGTGTCCTGCTAATGGATGTTTGCTTATTAAGCATGATATGTGTGCGTAGTTTGTGCATGATTTAAATATAATCAATCGCATGCTAAGATGACAATTAGTCGTACGTGGCCCGGTAGCACACGGGCTGCGGGATTACCATACCAGCAAAGGTGCTGAGCCCTTGGGGGCCACCCTTTTCTTCCTTTTCTATTTCAGGTACAAGGAGCTGGAAGCCGTTCGAGAGTAGGACAGGGTAGTTATTCGTACGTGGTGGTCATGAGAATTGTGGATGTATTGTAGGTGTAGTAAGACCGAATTTGTATCGGCGTTAGTTGGAAGATACTCGGTATACTTGTAATGTAAGTGTATAATGACTGTTGGACATGGAACGAGATTTATGTGTAGTTACTCGGGAGTTTAGTCCATCAGACCGGTACAATGTAAGTATGTTAGCCACGTGGGTGGCTAACGGCGTGTAACACCAATGAGTTAAGTGATGTTGTGAGTTGAGATTTCCGCTGCGATACGATATTAAGTGTGTTGTTAGTAGTTGGGGTGTTACAGACTGGGTTAAACACACGAGGGAGGTCCATACATTCACACACAATATCACACAATTAACTCACACATAGCCGTGGTTAGAACGTCCCATGGTCCGGGTCGTTAAATTCCGAATACCGATCTCTCACGTGATCCTAGACTCAGTTAGCTAAGTTTAACACTTTCGAGGTTAAATGGTATCGGAACTAGACACGCCACATATATGAATTACTGTAAACTCATTACATGTTTTATCTTACAACATGGCAAACATACAGAAAAACACATTGGCATACAAGCCAGTGTAATCCGGTAGGACACAGGTTGCAAGAAAACCATACCTGTCACCGGGGTTTCACTCTAACGTGCCATCACATGTTCCTCGTAACATCTTTGAACAACTGGTAACATTACATTTACTTTTATTAACATCGGGGTAAAATGATTGTTTAAAGTCTAATGCTCATAACTTATCCCCGTTAACTAGTTAAATAACTTCACATTTTAACTTGTTTTACTTTTACATTTTAATACAACTTTTCCCCCACTAAATTGTCATTATAACTCACTTAACATGTCCTTAACAATCTTATAACATCATTACTTAATAATCCTCATCATCCTATAACCTTAAACAATGTTTTTTGGTCCATACAGCGCCTTGTCCGAACTTGTGTCCAGACTTCCCAAGTTCGGACACTGTTCGAGGCTCAAATGGGTGTAAATAGACAATTGTCCGAACATGCGTCTGAGCTTCCCAAGTTCGGACGTTGTTCGAGGCCAAAACAGAATATAGAGATAGGTGTGTCCGAACGTCCAATTTCGGACGGTTGTTCGGACACTGGTCGAGGCTTTGAAAACTTACACGCATAGGGCATGTCCGAACGTCCACGTTCGGACGGTAGTTCGGACGTGCCAAAACCTTCATTTTCCTATACCTTAAAACCCTTACTCATTTCTTTGTCAAAATGCCCAACACTTATAGTATTTCCCCCTTAGGTTTATAGCATGTCCCCACACATTATTTGGCCCACCAAAATACTTTATGTCCTTCTAAGAATTTTCTTCACAAGTTCAAACATCTTCCTTACCTAAACATCATTTCCTCCTTGTACATCAACATTACCTAAACCTTAACAACTCCTCCAAGACTTTAGGACATCCCAAAACACCCATTGGATTTCTAGAACTTCCAAGATAATGCTTAAATCCTTTTTTCCTTCTAAAACACCTTAATGCACATTTCTTTCCCTAGTAAAACACTTAACCATTCTCAACACTTCCAAACTCACCAAACTCATTTTAAACACTTAAAACTTCTTATATATTACCCAAATTTCCGTGGTTCTCCTAGCACATTGTTATACCAAAACACATTGTTTTTCACCATTTAACATTCAAGAACACCTAAATCCATCAAGAACTTTCTCACACACAACACTTCACCAAATTTACACTACATCACAATATAGTGCATAAACTTAAATTGCTTGGCACCTAGGCCCTTAAATAACATAAACCATAAACACTGAATTTCCCACATATATATTGCCTTTGACCTGCAAATACACTCAACAATACATATGCCCTTAATAAACTCCTTGAGAGCATTTTTCTAGCTCATTTGCCATTGGCTCCTTAAGTATTTTATTAAGCAAATCAAGCTCATTTTTCCTAATCATTTAAACTACATTGAGTAGTTTGTTTACCTCTTTTCCTTCACAAGTTTTTCATTGTAACCCCTTGCTCCTTCTTTGATAAAAACCGGCAAGGCTTGATTGCTTGTCAAACTTCTAATCAATGTACAAGCAAGGTAATGAGTATTCAAGCTTCATGCTTAAACTCATTGTAAACCCTAGGTTATATATATTGTCTATACACTTTAGGATAGTTGTTTTACCTTGGAATAAAAAGAGAGCTTGAATAAGCATCAAGAGAGGACTCCTCCTTGTCCTTTAAAGATTGAAATGGAGCTATGGAAAACAAGAGGAGACACCATTAATGGTGAATTTTCGGACATGTAATAAAAATGAAGGAAATGTTGTTTCCTTTGGTTTTTCCTTACCATGAAGCAAAGGAGAATAACATGGCATGAAAATATGAGCTCAAGCTCCTTCAATGGTGAATCTCCATGGCACCGAAATGGAGTTCTTGAAGATTTGAAAGATAGAAGTGTAGAGCTTGTTCCAACTAGAAGAATGGTTGTCTTGAAATTGAATTTGGACCATGGAGTCATGAGTTACAAGCAAAAGGAGTTGTAGATGGTGAGGTTTTGCTGTAGCAAAACCGATGGAGTTGGGAGAATGAAGGTAGGTGACGGTGGGTGTGAGTGGGAAAGGAAGGAATGAAATGAGAGTTTGCCTTTTACAAGATATTTAATTATTGAAATACCAATATGCCTTAGAAATATTGGTAGACAATTTAAACCAAGGAAAACACAAAAGTGTCTTAAGGGCAATTAGGGCAAAAATGTGCTCTAAGCTTGGAGAGACTTGGGTGAGTACCCAAATATCATGACAAGACCTTAGTAATATTCTAATGGTCATTTTAAACCAATTACCAAAGAAAACCAAGCTTGAAAACAAGTTAAAATACAAAATGTGCTTTAAGAAGTCTTAAAGCACATTTTTGAGAAATTGTCTTAGAATTGAGTTTTGAGTGGCTAAATGTCCATCATTACTCTTTAATCAACATGTGTACTAATTAGTATCACACTAGGAAGTCTAAATCAATGGGAAACCAAAAATTTCACGAATATGTGCACTAATTAGTGAATAGTGCCAAATAGTGCCCAAATTAAGCTTAAGTCAACATAAGTCAATGAGATGGTCAACTAAGACCATAAATATCTCCAATCACAAGAGGGGGCCGGTTTTTGATGTGAGGAGTCACCACATGACTAAGCAAATAAAGGAAAAGAGAGTAAAAGAGAGAATAGTACTATTTGCTTTATAAAAGCAAAATACCTTATATTAGCCTACCTCTCTTCTTCTTCATTTCTCTTCTTCTTCCACGGTTCTCTTCTTCTTTTCCTCTGTTCCAAACCGTCCCAAGCAGCCTCCATGGTTGCCTCATCTTCAAATGTTCATAACTTACTCATTTTAGCTCCAAATCAAAAACTAAACACATATATCTCTTAGTTAGACCAAGACCTTGCTTCCTATCTTTTCAAATCTTTCAAAGCTCGAGTTTTTTGCCATGAGAAAACTCCATTGATGGAGGAAAATCAAGTTTGAAGAGCTCATTAGCTTCTCCATTCTCTTTAGGTAAAGAAAATGTAAGAAAAACCATGTTTCCATCATTTCTTGTACATGGCCGAAAATTTCTACTCATGGGGCCTTGTTTTTATGCCTTTTTCTAGCTTGATTTATTCACCAAGGACTAGTGGAGGTCCTATTTCATTCAATGCCAAAGTCTATCTTGAGACTTGAAAGGTAATCATCCACTTTTATGCCTTAGAACACATTTCTAACCTAGGTTTTCATTCCTTGAGGTTAGTGTATTGTTTAGTGCTCATATGACTCATTGAATATTGATTAGAACATTGGCAAGGGGAATTTAAGTGGTGGCCGAGATTCATGCAAGAAGAAGGTCTAAGGAGGAAGTTAAGATAAGCTTGAGAAAACAAGGTAAAATGCTTACCTAAAGGTGGTTTAAGTTTTAAGGGATGAGTTTAGGTGGATACCAATGTGGCTTAGAGCATACATTGTGTATTGGGTTATATAACCTAAGAAAAAGAACTTAAATAAGCTTGTGAACTTGTGACTAAGGAGCCAATGGGAATGAGTTAGTAATATAAGTTTAAGAAGGATTTTAAGAGCGTTAAAACTACTATGAGATTGATGGGTGTATTTGCAGGTTGAAAGCTTTTATATGTGGGAAATTAAGTGTTTAAGTTTAAGTCATTTAAGGGCCTAAGAGCCATGTCATTTAAGAGCCTTAGTGCTATGCAATTTAAGATTATTGCAATATATTGAGTTTGTTGTGAATGAGTTGGTTTGGGTGATGAGATATGATGAGAAGAACTTGATGTGTGTGAGATGGTGGAATGAGGAAAAATAATGTGTTTGGGCATGATAATATACTAGAGGAGCTATGGCGAAATTTGAGTAGAAAATAAGTGTTTAGGTGATGGTGGTGAACTAATATGACCTAGGATTACTAGGAGTCATAAAAAGGAATTTGAGTGGAAATGAGTTAACTAAAGAGTTCTTGAGGTTTAGAATGACCTAGAGATGTCTATGAGGAAATTAGAGTTTAGATGGGTACATTGAACACACCAAAGTCATGGTATGAGGAATGGTAAGACTAGTGCAAATCTGGAGGAAATGATGTGTAATGCTTTGAGATGATTTAGGTATGAACTAAGAGAAGAACAATGTCAAGGTATTAAGATAATGGAAGGAAATGTATAAGCAAGCTTAAGAGTTTAAGAGTGATGAGTGACAAGTGAAAAGAAGAGAAATTGTGCATGGACATGCAAGATAACCTTGGAAGGTTTAACAAGCAAAGATGGAGTGTAATGATGTTAAGAGGAGTTATATGGGTTGAAAAGAAACACTTTGGGTAGTGGAAGTTTTGGTAAGGATACAAGTTGGTAATGTAAGGAATTATATGATAAGTGTTAGGAGTGTTTGTAAGAATTGAGTAAATGTTTGAGAAGATCTTTGGAAGTTGTTTTAATGAGTTTGGTGGAGGTTATAAGGTGGGTTTAAAGTGCCAAGATGGTGTTGGACCTATTAGGACACTTGTGGAAGAGTTTGGAATTAAAAGAGCAATTTAAGAGAAAAATCTGTAGTGGACCGACCCAGGGTCTGACCCAGTTTTGTTTGGGTCGGTCGGCCATGCTGAGCCAGCCGGAATGTCTCTGGACTGGACCGACCCAGAGGGTTTGGGTCGGTCGGCTTAGCTTTAGGTCGGTCGGGCAAAAATTATTTAACGTAGGAAATGGGTTCTGTAATGGACCGACCCAGAGGGTTTGGGTCGGTCGGTCTAGCTCTGGGGGTCGGATGATGGTTTCAAAAGACGGAAAAGTTTCTGTAATGGACCGACCCAGGGGTTGGGTCGGTCGGGGGTCGGACGACCCTTAAGATTTAAAAAAAAAAGAAACCCTAAGAGAGTTTAGTGGTATTAATGGTACCCTCATTAAGGGGGCAATGATGATTAGAGGTAGAAAGACCTAATGGATTAAGTTAAGAATAAACTTAAAAGTTTAAGATTAAGTTTGTAAGATTAAGTTGTAAGACATAAGAGGTGTTAGGCTGGAATCATTAAGGGTTAAAGTAAGATAAGTAAGTTGAATTGAGTTAAGTGATTAACAACCTAAAACTGAATGAATGTTTTAGGACTTGGAAATTGGACTCCGGAAGAGATTAAGCAACTGAACGGCCAACGGTGAACGGTACAGTTCTCTTGTGACCTGCTTGCTAACGAGGTGTCCCTCGGTTTGTGTGCTATTTGTTTTTGTGTGCTCACTAAACAAGATAAAGCATGCAACCGGAATATATTATATTTATTGTATTGTTGTGTGATGTTTGAAAACTAACACAACATACCGAGAGAACTTACTAACCAATGTTTAGTAAGGAATTGAGTGAGATTAAGGAACGCTCCCTAATATGGGACGATATAAACCGAAAGAGGTTAACCAACAAACATGGTCTTGAGACTATTACTAACTGGAACTTGAGTGAGGAAACCCGGGACCGATCTCCGGTCATGCATGCTAAGGAAAAAGGGGGACGGTATCTGAATCAGATCCGCCCTCCGCTTAAGGACTTGTCTTCGGACTTGTAGCCTAGGGCCGGTTGCCGGCTCAGCTGCGCTGGACTCCCGTCCAGAGTAGGTGGCATTAAGATGGTGCGGTGGGATCACCTAAATCCCAGGTTCGAATTAAGCTACAACCATTCCCTTCCAGGAACGGTTTGTATATTGAGATTAAGTTAAGATTAAGATTAAGGTAAGGTTAAGATAAGTTGCAACCATTCCTCTTTAAAGGATGGTTGGTATTGTTAAGTTTAACATTAAGGTAAGGTTAAGATGAATTGCAACCATTCCTCTTTAAAGGATGGTTTGTATAATTAAGATTAAGATAAGCAACAACCACTCCTTATTAAAGGATGGTTGTTTCTCAGATTAAGATAAGACTAAGATTGAGGTGAGATAAGGATGGACTAAGATTAAGAGGGAACATTACTTAAGGAGTTAAATAACTAACTCTCTAATTAAGGGAACGCATTTAAGTCGTTCATGGTGTGTGAACTTGATTGTTCATATATGGATTGTTGTTTACAGCATTTACTATTATGTTGTGCATTTAATTAACCTCCATGCTATCGACAATTAGTCGTCGTAGCCACGTTAGCTTGGGGGCCATGAGGGGATCGTACCAGCATTCGTGCTGACCCCCTTTGGGGGCTGTTTTTACTACACACACTACATCAGGAAGCGCCGTCGCGAGAGTAAGAAGGGGTACAAGTGTTACGGGTTAAGCGTGGCCTACGAGTTGTGCATGTACACTCGTACGGCAGTTGAGTTAGTAAGATGTATAGGTTGTGAGAGGATTGTAAGAAGAATATGTATTTGGTTAAGGTTGTTATGTACTAATGTTCGTTATATTCTGTAGTCAGACCGTGGCAAGGTCCTGGAGTGTAAAGAATTCCGCTGTGACATATATATATATGCTGTTAAGTTGCGAGACCACATTTGGATTGTGTTGGGGTGTTACACTTATAAAGTAAATAGTAAACTTTAATTGTCATCTTTATTTACTTATAAACTAGCAAGAGTGGTGACTCACCACAATAAAAAACCGGCCCCCATCATCTACTTAGGGGTAGTTTGGTCTTTGTTGACCAATTAACTTACTTATATTGACTTATGTCATAAACTAGCATATTTTGGTTACTATTCACAAAAACAAGGCACATACTTGTGAAATTTTTTATTTCCCATTGATTTAGACCTCCAAATGTGATATTAAGTAGTACACATGTTAATTAAAGAGTAATGATGGACATTTAGCCATTCAAAACTCATTTACAAGACAATTTTTCAAAAATGTGCTTTAAGACTCCTTAAATCACATTTTGTATTTTAACTTGTTTTCAAGCTTGGTTTTCTTTAGTAATTGATTTAATATGTTCATTAACATATTTATAAGGTATAGGTATGACCTTTAGGTCTTGTACAAATATATCCCAAGCTTAGAGCACATTTCTGCCCATATTGACCTTAAGGTATTTATTTGTGTTTTGTTTGGTTTAATTGTCTACCAAGGTTTCCTAAGGACTTAATTAGCCTTATTAAATCATAATTGACTATTATTTAGTCTTGGTAGGTTCTTTGGGTCCTAACCAAGTTCACTCCAAGCTTAGAGCATGTTTTTGCTCAAGCTGTGTCTTAGTGCTTTATTGTATTTTACTATGGTTTAAATTGAACATTGATGTTTCTAAGGCACTTTTTAGCCTTTAAATATCATAGTTTAGTAGTTAAACAATATATCAACGTTTGGGGTATTTCAATCTACCCCCCTTAAAAGAACTTCGTCCTCGAAGTTCACACTTCCCACACATCATTGGATTAGAACACAGGGATTACTTATAAAAATAAAACTTTCATAACCAAGCGTACTTTACATCACAACCTCGGACTTAACGGTCCGGGTACATATACACATCCATACATAACATAACATACTCACATGATAACCTCGGACTCAATGGTCCGGGTATCTTAACAACATTTGCACATACACAACAACCCTTAGACTCTTGGGTCGGGGTAACATAACAACATTTAGACCCATAGGTCTTGATAACATAACAGCCTTTAGACACACAGGTCTATGTAGCACAACAACATTTATACTCATAGGTCTTGATAACTCATAGGTCTTGATAACATACACATTTGGAACTCAAGGTCAAAATAATATTTATTACACATACCACACAACATGTCATAGCATGTATAACAATCAAAGATATCTTTTATATACACTGTGATCCCGCAGAATCCGGTCGCGATGGACACCTTCTGGTCCCCGTCCCTTTGGGAGATCAAAAGAATCACTTAATCTTTAACATATATACTTCTCATGTGACCGGTCCGAAGACAAAGGCTCATGCGTCCTCGGCTCGTGAGCAAGTACTACAAAAATATTCTTTACTAGGTTAAGTATAAGAGAATCCTTTATTTCAAATGTTAACCGACTGTTTTGAAAACACCAATTGAAAATCCTTTTGAAAACACATACAACTCCAAGTCCAACTTATGCTTTTTTGCTTCTTTTCTTAGCGTGGTTATTTATGACCACTTATAGGGAGCTTTAAGAATCATCCAACCCTGATGTGATCAGCATCAGTGTTGAACTATCCTTCCACCCCAATTTGTGTTCGGCTTCCCTTGATCACATGTAAATCACGTTCCACCCCCACTTCATTTTCACGCATCAAATAATACACTCATTTCCAATTTCTATCTTGTTGGTCATTCTAGTCATAATCATACATCTCCAAGGGATAGAACTCCGTCTGTCAGTTATCTCCACTCACTTTAATCCTGTTACCTAGGGAATCTTATTCTCACTAGGTTCTATGTCGGTTCCATACCCTTTCATGAATCACTATATTACATATATACATATATTTTATCAAAATACAACACACGGTTTTACATTTATACACTGTCGGGGTTTTTGTTCCCCGGGAGTTTCTTTACTCCCTTACACTTGTACTCTCACACACAACTGTTAACAAAATAAACACACTTATCACAATGGTATTCACATCTCTTGTGCACAGTTACCACAATTAAACCATGAATGAATGTGTATGTTTATGTAACGCACGCACCAATCATCCAAACAAATCATTTTGTGCTATGCACAACATAGCCCACGTAATCAGTCACTTAATCATTGGTTTAAAATGTTCTGCCGTCGTGAAGTGTTTTAACTTCCACGCGGTCTATTATACAATGCATCTGATTAGAGGATGTTAACCATATTGGCTCATTGGAGTTTGCTTTAACTCTTAACTGGTTTCGATTCTGGCCTGTGAGGCTTCTACGCATTAATAATTAGCCATTCACTCATGTTCACTATGCACATTCAACACTTGAATCACTAGCTCACTAGTTTCTACTTCGCAACTCTAATAACTGTAGAGCTTAGTTTGCCCCACTCGTTATTCTTACTGTATTGTACATCTCCCATTTATCACCTTTATCTTGGTAACAATGGTTTCTCAACCGACGCGTGGTATCTCTTACCGTTAGCGAACTCGGTGAGTTACAAAAGTTTCCATCCACTTCTCTAATAACTTACTGTGTAAACTGCTACGTATTTCACAATGTTTGACTTGTTTCCTTCCGACTTACTGTCGGTTGAGGTTGAGCTACTACCTAGTGTGTAGTGCTCTCTCAGCTATTTCCCACACTTGAGGTATATTCCATACCAATATTTGATATTTAGTGTTACTGTAGTCACTTATTCTTAATCCTGCCTACACATTTGGTCCTATACAAGTACTCTTTCATTGGTATGTCTTTGCATTTCTTATGCATTTATGCATCATCACTATGCGTTATAACCGCTTTCTGTTTCCACCACAATTAACATTTCCCGAATCCTAGGTATCGCACTCGATCAATACTGCGCAAATGCAATACCAAAACACTCAGTCATACAGAGTGCAGAGGCGTAAACTCTTGGCAGTAAATCTCTTATGCGATTGCAATAGGAATTTACACTGTGTTTCACTGAGATTTTTATCTCATAGTACTAGCTACCGGCTTATTGCCCAGTCTGTTTATCATCACTTCCCTTGCATCTCCACTGAGTTTATCTGCCATATTATTATCTAACAACACTTATACAACGGTCGCTTTCTGCGCACCGTGTTCTTTCTTCTTGCACAACACTAACTTACATGGTATTCACTGTCATATTAGTTTTCACACATATACTTACATCGTTAGTATTTTGGTTCGTCCTTCGCTTGGATGACTATTGAATGCTCCTAGAGTGTTGATCATCCGAGTCACAAGCCAGCGTTATTCAGCTCGGTGCTTCACTTTATACCCACATGCTACTCAACTAACTATTCTCTCGCAACGACGCACATGGTCAATCCTTAACATGTTTCTTGAACTTGGTTCACATAACTACCACTGCTGTGCGGTCTCACAATATCGAGAGGTATCCCCACTCTTAATGCAGTGGTTCGTTCTCCACTCTATTCACTTATACAACATAAACTTCTGCAATCAATCAAACTTACATAACACATTTGCTTGTGGCTTATAAGCCTTACTGCCTCGAGCTCAGCTCATTGTAGGCTACTCATACACATTTACTTCTGTATATCATTACATGGTTTGGATATCATATTGAGCTCCATGACAAGGTCGTTACATTCCATTTCCTTTCATGGGATGCCCCTTAGGATTGTCAGTCCGTCTCCGGACAACTTATGTCTAAACTAAAAATTAGCTCCAACTCTTGTGCTTCTGTCACGTTATCTCGTTCAACTATCGTTGATGCGAACACCCTTCAAGGATTGCTCCTGGGTGTTGTTAAGTTATGCCTTTACATCTGGTTCGCACTTATTGGTATATTCAATTAGCCACGCCGTTTTGCGTTCTTGACTGGCTTATTATCTTCTTCTGTGAAGATCAACATCTCCCGGTAGTGTAGGTACTCTTCTGGGAGTTTCATCCCGTTCATTGCACATTAATGTATCCACATTAAGCATTTGCCTCATCATGTACAGGCTGGGTCACCATTCCAGCTATCATGTTTATCCCTGGGATCCTTAAGACATATGCTATGTCTTTACATAACAGTTAGTGCACTTCGTATTCCCTGACTCTTAAACATTTCCTTGAAACAAATTCACTAACTCCTTTAGTCTCGTTAATTAACTCCTTTCCTTACTTCAACCATTCTCGATAATCCTTTGCTCTTGATTGACCTACACTGCTGACTGTAGTACGGAGTCGACTACCTCCCGTGTTCCGGACTCTACTCGTATACATATGTGGGGTACCATGCTGATACATTGCTACTTACCCAACTAACCCATAAGTAGGTCTGTCAGGCCCACAAGCTCCTATCAGAGTGCGGTCGTCCCACATTACAATTGGTACACTCGTAGTGTCCGTCACACGCCTAGGTGAAGTATTCTGTTGTCAACTCCCTTATGTTGTCCTATGACAACATGCATTCCGTGCTTCCCGAACTTAATCGAGGGGAAAGTTTATCCACTATTGTATCTTTATCAACTACCCTTGGGTTTACTGGTTTGGTTTAAAAGAAGGTTAGAAAGAAGTATTGGTTTGAAAGAAAATCTGGTTTTGAAAGAAAAGAGTTTGAAATAAATCTGAGTTTGAGAGAAAAATTTCATGGTTTCACAACGTCTTCTTGTCTTAACCAAGTCTAGCTTCCACGGTTATGATGATCTCATTTAACTTCATGGTACTTTACTAAGTACTTCGTATTCGCTAAAAATTCTCCCGAATAGCCCTGTTAGCAGCACTTGCCATGGCAAGTGCGCCATGCTAACTGGCTATCGGTTAAACACAGACCGGTTGTGGTATTGTTCTTACCCGCACTGTTATCAGTGGCCTTGTTGGCCCTTACTTGACCTTACAGTCTAGACATTAAATCCTCTAGGCGACTTCTCACTGTCTGCACATGACAATCATTAACTAGGATGTTTCCCATTCTTGAAGACCCCTTTCTTTTGTATTGCTTTCTCCTCGTAGCCCGTTCCACACATTTGCCGTGGTTACTGAGACTTGTCTCTGTTTTGTTTGGGTACTACGTTGTAGTTCCTTTGTCGGTTGGTATACCGTTGGCGACATTATGTAATAATCATGGTCCCGTAGACGCTCGTCTCGGGTTTCATTACTTCACTTCTTGCCTGTTGCACGGTTGGTGCGTTGCAGCTGGTTGCGCTCGACTGCTCAGCATGTCGACCCAGGTTGCCGGAAATTCGATTCTCTTACACACAAAATTCTTCATCCTTCGCTATTAATGCGGTTAACATTGTTCAGATGGAACCGTCTCCGGGATTCCCACTCTTCGGATCTACCGTATGACTGGTCTTCCTTACTTACAGCGATGTTTAATAACAGCCAGATCGGGCTTTCCCGAATATGAGAGGACTTTCATCTCTCTAGCGTTGTTTCCCAACTTATAAACAGGGATTGTGGAGGGCGGGAAGGATATTGTAGGTTTCAAGTACACACTGGTAATACCTAACTAGCGTATCTCTCACGCTATCACTCAACCCTTAACCCAAAGTACTAAAATCCTAACTCGGTACTTCCTAAGCTTGGTATTCAGTATCGCTCTGATACCACTTTTTGTAACACCCCATCCAACATTAACACACTTACAACAAATTGCAGCGGAAAAACATACTTCATCAAATTACTTAACTCATTGGTGGTACACGCCGTTAACCACCCACGTGGCTAACAAGGCTATTACATATACATTGTATCGGTCTGATGGACTAGATTCCCGAGCGACTACACATTGCTATCCCTTTTTCATTAACAACAAAACATACACATACCTTCCAACTGTACCGAGTATTCACAAACTAATGCCGATTACAATTTCGGTCTTACTACACCTACTGTACAAATATACCTAAAATGATTACCCATGTACAAACGACTACCCCGTACTACTCTCGAACGGCTTCCAGCTCCTTGTACCTGAAATAGGAAAAGAAGAGAAAGGGTGGCCCCCCAGGGGCTCAGCACCTTTGCTGGTATGGTAATCCCGCAGGCCGCATGCTACCGGGCCACGCACAACTAATTGTCGTCTTAGCATGCGGTTGATTATATTTGAATCATTCATGTCATAATACAATTCCACCACAATGGGCTTAACGAACAGATAACACAACCTTACTTGATAAGCCACTCATTGTGTTCATAAACTCTAGAGGGTTCGCCTCTAGTGGAGCTACTTCCTTAATAGACGACACTCACCCATTAATCGGGTTATCCTTAAACGCCTCTTATCACAAACTGGGATTCATATCCATGATCCACATACTCCACATTTTACAACATATAACATACACTACATAACTACACTTTTCATGTTTCAACGTGCACATAACAACATGGCAATGGGAATTGCAGTACAACAACAACACATAACATAAAGGGAACGGTTCTCTTAGGAACCGACCCAAACATAGTTAATTTACTGGTGAGCCTAGAGAATGATGTCACCCTCATGATAAACTCGTTATACAACACTCATTACCGTCCTAATAGTCGGACGAGTAACTTAAGTTAAGATGGTTCGGATATGGTGACCCGAACACACCACATAAACACATGTTCCCCCTAAACCGATCATAAGTCAGAATAGCTAAGCTTTGGAGTAAGCTAATGGGAGATCGTAACCCGTAGTGGAAACAACCATAACAGAGAGGAGGGTAAGGCTAAAAAGGATACCCACTCCCAAACAATGCGCGACCGGCCTAACCGGATTCCTCACCCCCGTTAGTACATATTTACTTGTAGATAACTAGTTAGATCCCCCTATGGAGCCTATCACACCCACACACCAAGAAGGTATTTTGACTGGGTTAAACACACGAGGGAGGTCCATACATTCACACACAATATCACACAATTAACTCACACATAGCCGTGGTTAGAACGTCCCATGGTCCGGGTCGTTAAATTCTGAATACCGATCTCTCATGTGATCCTAGACTCAGTTAGTAAGTTTTCACTTTCGAGGTTAATGGTATCAGAACTAGACACGCCACATATATGAATTACTGTAAACTCATTACATGTTTTATCTTACAACATGGCAAACATACAGAAAAACACATTGGCATACAAGCCAGTGTAATCCGATAGGACACAGTTTGCAAGAAAACCATACCTGTCACCGGGGTTTCACTCTAACGTGCCATCACATGTTCCTCGTAACATCTTTGAACAACTGGTAACATTACATTTACTTTTATTAACATCGGGGTAAAATGATTGTTTAAAGTCTAATGCTCATAACTTATCCCCGTTAACTAGTTAAATAACTTCACATTTTAACTTGTTTTACTTTTACATTTTAATACAACTTTTCCCCCACTAAATTGTCATTATAACTCACTTAACATGTCCTTAACAATCTTATAACATCATTACTTAATAATCCCCATCATCCAATAACCTTAAACAATGTTTTTGGTCCATACAGCGCCTTGTCCGAACTTGTGTCCGGACTTCCCAAGTTCGGACACTGTTCGAGGCTCAAATGGGTGTAAATAGACAACTGTCCGAACATGCGTCTGAGCTTCCCAAGTTCGGACGTTGTTCGAGGCCAAAACAGAATATAGAGATAGGTGTGTCCGAACGTCCAAGTTCGGATGGTTGTTCGGACACTGGTCGAGGCTTTGAAAACTTACACGCAATAGGGCATGTCCGAACGTCACGTCGTCGGACGGTAGGCGGTAGTTCGGACGTGCCAAAACCTTCATTTCCTATACCTTAAAACACTTACTCATTTCTTGTCAAAATGCCCAACACTTATAGTATTTCCCCCTTAGGTTTATTGCATGTCCCCACACATTATTTAGCCCACCAAAATACTTTATGTCCTTCTAAGAATTTTCTTCACAAGTTCAAACATCTTCCTTACCTAAACATCATTTCCTCCTTGTACATCAACATTACCTAAACCTTAACAAACTCCTCCAAGACTTTAGGACATCCCAAAACACCCATTGGATTTCTAGAACTTCCAAGATAATGCCTAAATCCTTTTTTCCTTCTAAAACACCTTAATGCACATTTCTTTCCCTAGTAAAACACTTAACCATTCTCAACACTTCCGAACTCACCAAACTCATTTTAAACACTTAAAACTTCTTATACATTACCCAAATTTTGCCATGGGTTCTCCTAGCACATTGTCATACCAAACACATTGTTTTTCACCATTTAACATTCAAGAACACCTAAATCCATCAAGAACTTTCTCACACACAACACTTCACCAAATTTACACTACATCACAATATAGTGCATAAACTTAAATTGCTTGGCACCTAGGCCCTTAAATAACATAAACCATAAACACTGAATTTCCCACATATATATTGCCTTTGACCTGCAAATACACTCAACAATACATATGCCCTTAATAAACTCCTTGAGAGCATTTTTCTAGCTCATTTGCCATTGGCTCCTTAAGTATTTTATTAAGCAAATCAAGCTCATTTTTCCTAATCATTTAAACTACATTGAGTAGTTTGTTTACCTCTTTTCCTTCACAAGTTTTTCATTGTAACCCCTTGCTCCTTCTTTGATAGAAAACCGGCAAGGCTTGATTGCTTGTCAAACTTCTAATCTATGTACAAGCAAGGTAATGAGTATTCAAGCTTCATGCTTAAACTCATTGTAAACCCTAGGTTATATATATTGTCTATACACTTTAGGATAGTTGTTTTACCTTGGAATAAAAAGAGAGCTTGAATAAGCATCAAGAGAGGACTCCTCCTTGCCCTTTAAAGATTGAAATGGAGCTATGGAAAACAAGAGGAGACACCATTAATGGTGAATTTTCGGACATGTAATAAAAATGAAGGAAATGTTGTTTCCTTTGGTTTTTCCTTACCTTGAAGCAAAGGAGAATAACATGGCATGAAAATATGAGCTCAAGCTCCTTCAATGGTGAATCTCCATGGCACCAAAATGGAGTTCTTGAAGATTTGAAAGATAGAAGTGTAGAGCTTGCTCCAACTAGAAGAATGGTGGTCTTGAAATTGAATTTGGACCATGGAGTCATGAGTTACAAGCAAAAGGAGTTGTAGATGGTGGGGTTTTGCTGTAGCAAAACCGATGGAGTTGGGAGAATGAAGGTAGGTGACGGTGGGTGTGAGTGGGAAAGGAAGGAATGAAATGAGAGTTTGCCTTTTACAAGATATTTACTTATAAAGTAAATAGTAAACTTTAGTTGTCATCTTTATTTACTTATCAAACTAGCAAGAGTGGTGACTCACCACAATAAAAACCGGCCCCCATCATCTACTTAGGGGTAGTTTGGTCTTTGTTAACCAATTAACTTACTTATATTGACTTATGTCATAAACAAGCATATTTGGGTTACTATTCACAAAAACAAGACACATACTTGTGAAATTTTTATTTCCCATTGATTTAGACCTCCAAATGTGATAGTAAGTAGTACACATGTTAATTAAAGAGTAATGATGGACATTTAGCCATTCAAAACTCATTTACAAGACAATTTTCAAAAATGTGCTTTAAGACTCCTTAAAGCACATTTTGTATTTTAACTTGTTTTCAATCTTGGTTTTCTTTAGTAATTGATTAATATGTTCATTTACATATTTATAACTATAGTATGACCTTTAGGTCTTTACTTGTACAACTAATCAGACTTAAGCATTTCTGCCCATATTGACCTTAAGGTATTTATTGTATTTTGTTTGGTTTAATTGTCTACCAAGGTTTCCTAAGGACTTAATTAGCCTTATTTAATCATAATTGACTATTATTTAGTCTTGGTAGGTTCTTTGGGTCCTAACCAAGTTCACTCCAAGCTTAGAGCATGTTTTTGCTCAAGCTGTGTCTTAGTGCTTTATTGTGTTTTACTATGGTTTAAATTGTACACTGATGTTTCTAAGGCACTTTTTAGCCTTTAAATATCATAGTTTAGTAGTTAAACAATATATCAACGTTTGGGGTATTTCACTGTAAAGACTATAATAAGTTCTTTATAACATCAATGTGACATGATAGACAATATTATAAAGTCTAAAAATAAAATCAAGAATTGGCAGTTTAGTATGAATAGTACCCAAAAATAACACCTAATTACTTAATTTAACTTAAACCATGGTCAAAGCTCACCCATTGCCTTGACCAAGGGCTGCCGACCTCAACCAGCTGTCATGCCCACTCAATTATCAAATTTCAATCAATTAGACAGCTAATGTCATAAGTCATCAAGTACTATTCCTAAAGTAAGATTAAAATAACATAAATTGGCTTATAAGCAAATTAAGCTCACCTTTCTCATTTGTCTTCAACCCCAGCCGACAGCAGCCTCTCCAAACCTCCCTTTGGCTTCTCCAAGTCGTGGCTAACTCACCAAGAACAGAAGATAACATCAATTAATCTTGGTAAGCTAATTAAGCCTTTAAATGTTCATTTTCTTCACAATTTCTTCCTCTTTCCATGGAGAAAAGCATCAACCACTTCCATCAATGTTCTTAGGTAGTTTTGGAGGTTAAATGGAGGGGGTATCTCGGCATTAACAAGGGAAGAAGGTGGGGAAAGCTAATCTTGTTCTTAAGGTATAAAAATGTGCTTTAAGCACATATCTTTTGATTCCCTTCAAATTCGGCTGTGAAACATTGTTTCTAAGCTTATAATCTTCATCTTAACATACTTATTCAGTTGGTACATCAAGAGCTTGAAGTATAACCAAATCCAAGCCAAAACACCATTTTAGGCACATTAAACAAGGTAAAGATTAGCCATCTTCTAATCTGAGTTATACCAGTTTAAAGCATGGTTTTAGTAGCTCTTTTGACACCCTTTACCGTCTGTAAATTAGGCCGAAGGGCACTTGTTCTTGCCTTGGTATTCAAAGGTAAATTTTACCTTGAAAATTGACATTAAACACTTCTTATGGTTAGATCTTGCTTGGAGACTAACCATATCATTATGTTGCTGTTAGAACTCATCTAAGAAGCTATGAAAATTTTCCTTGAAATTTCCGTGGCCAAACAAGGCTTAAACTTGGCAAAAATAAGGTATAAATCACTTAAACCTACACTTGGTATATTAATATGTGTTTATACATATGTACATATATTGTGCCGTGAGTGAATGGTTAATTAAGGTCTTATTTTGACCTTAGGTGATTAAGGAATGGTTTAATAAATTTTATAACTAATTAATTATCATAATTGTCAAATTTAAGACATTATGTGGAAAATTGGTGATTAATGAAAATATATGGTAAGGGCCGAGAGTTTACAGCATTTTTGGGCATTTATGTGTAATTTATTTATAAGCCAATGTTTGTAATAAGGCCATTACTTTAGGCCATTTTATTTATGCATTTATAAGCTTTTAATTAAGTTTAAGTGCTAAATATGCATTACCACATATTATTGGGGTTATAGTGTAATTAATTAAAATGTGGGGGCTATAAAAGGATATAGCCAAAAATTGGAGGTTTAAATGACTTTATATAAAAATTATAAGATTATATAAAGTTTTGGGGTTAAATGGTAATTTCTGAAAAGATATAGGTATAAACCGTAATATATGGGGATTAATGGTCAAGGAAATATTAAGGTGGTCAACCTTGACCATATGGTAGGTTTTGACCAAATTAAATAAGTTAGATAACTTATTTAAGGTTTTATAATAAGATAAGTATTTAATTGTAACAATTTTATAACCTATGTGGTATATATGTTGTTTCCGGAAGTTAAGGGTGTAAAATGGTATTATAAACACCCATGGGCTATTAGGAATTTTTAGGAATTTATTGGGTTGATTTTGGAATTAAGATATACTATACATGTATATATATAGTTATTATGTCATTATGAAACTTTGGAGAATATATGTGGTGATATAGTAAATACCGAAAGTATATGGGTTAATAAGGTAATTATAACCCTTTGGTGAAATTTGGTGATTTTTAGAATTATATAAGAGTATTTATTAAGATATATGTATAATATATAGTTTTAAGAATTATTAAACTATATTTATAAATTGGGCCAAATGGCAATTATCGAACGTATATGGGTCTGTTCGGAATTTTACAAAATATAACCATAGGTTACACCCTTTTTATAAGTTAGAAATGTTATATTAAATGGTATATATATAACATGGTATAAATAATGGGGTGATTTTGTAAATAAAGGAAACTATGGTTTATGGAAAAGAATAAGGTTAATATATGTGCCTATGCAGCAATATATAATAGTTTTGTATAAAAACTATAAGTTATAAATTAAAGGGAATAAAAATATCATAATATATGATATTAATATATGGTATAACATTACATAATGTTATGTGGGCCAAATAGAATTTAAATAAGTTCAAGGGCTGTACCGAAATATTAAAGGTTGGAAAATGAATTTTAGACTAAGGTCTATAATGTTATAAATGTTATAACAATTATATGGTTTAGATGGAATTAATAAAAGTAAGGATATTCACATTAAGTAATGTGACAAACTATAAATAAATAGGATTATAAACTAAGGAATTTGTTAATTAAACCTTGGGAGTTGTAAAGATACAACCTAAAATGTTACATAATATTAGGATAATAATCTTAATATCAGTTGTATAATATAGTACAACTAAAGGGAATAATCATCTAATAAAAGATGATAAAAATGTAACACATAATATAAGAGTTTATAACTCATGAAACTTACCTATGTGGTAAATATATACATATACAAGAAAAATGTATATAAGGATGAATATATATTATGGTTAGAAACAAGTATTATAATGGATGGTGAAAGAACAAGATCTTGGGAAAATAAATACTAAAGGTGAAGTTATAATATCATTAGGAATTTATACATGCAATACAGAAACAACTATGAGATATACAAGAGTATATTAAGTTACATGTGATAACAAGGTTCAACATAAGTATGTTATTATACGAGATAACGAACTTCGCATGTAATATAACGTTTTTTCTTTCCCATCCCGAGTTAAGCTGAAAACCCGACAAATGTTGACAGTTAATAACGGGGGATTAACCGGAGGTAATAGCGACAGTACGGGGTACCGTAGAATTAAGTTGTTATACGGATTCTAATCAGTAGCGTTGTATTTTTAGACTGTTAGAGATGACACGAGGAGCATCGGATCTAGCTGAATCATACTCCACCGTAATACTTTCAGGGTGAACGGTATGTTATTTTGTGGCTTGATTGTCTCTGAGGATTTCCTCAGTTCAGACATTGTGTGAAAATCTGTGATAAGATTGAATGTCTGCTTGTGTGAATTAATATGCTTGAGTTGCGTATTAATGCTGCTTTATTATTATTACTGTTGTACGATAACAGTACCGTTCGTATATATGAACATATTATAAAACGAAGTAGCGGCAATGACACTATCTTATATGTGTAATATAAACGTAAGTAAAACGTTGGTAGCATTAGGATAATAAGATATATAAAATATCTGGGACTTATATACGGAGCATTGGCCTCTTTTACGCCGCTCTCGTATCTAGCACTGGATCCCGAGTCGACATACTCAGATTGGACTACGACCTTAGTCTACTGTGTTAGAAAAAAAAATAAACGATGCGATGGTATAGATAAGTTTATCAAGAGGATGTGGCTCTTGCTGTGAATTGTGATCCATTAACGATACTAGGATACCGTGTGGTAACCGTAAGTATCTGGATAAATTTCCAACGAACTACAGATTGTTCGTAGGTCGGAGACTCTACCGCTGGAGTGGCTATTGCCGTGGGTGACCCGCCATAAGAGATGGGTAACTTAGAGACACGTCGTTCTATCGAGACGTTGTCTTTAGGCATGACTGAACAAATACAAAAGACTATATTAGCTCGTACATTAGGCGAACATTATTTGGGCTTGTACGCCAAAGACGGGAATTATACTTGTTTATAATTCTCATTGTTTCGCCTCTTTTTGCTCAGTGGTTATGCTTTGTAATTATGTGTGGTATGTTGGTGGATTTGTTTGAACGAGCCATTGTGCTCATATTGTGTGTGGTGAACTGGTTGAGTCGAGTCGCTGTACTCATGTGTAGGCTATGGTGGATTGTTTGGACGAGTGAGTCGCCGTACTCAATTATGAACTATCAAGTGTTTGTTGGAGTGAAATCTATGTACTCATATAAGCGTTGTAACGCTTCCAGTGGTTTATTACGATGCGATATGTGAAGCCGGGGGCTTGTTTGTTATTTGAGTTTACTCAATATATTGTTGTTTTACAGTTTTAACATTAAACTACTTGCATGAAAATGAATTGTATGCTCTCGACCAATTAACTGAGGGTCCGAGGGGGCATGACAGTCATGTAGTAACATACTCAGCAGGGGCTGATTCCATACCACAAACAACCATTTTTGCAGGTATGCAGCTTCCGGTGTCGACAAAGAGAGGGACGCGCTAGGTAGTTTAATTACAGTTGTTTTAATATGCACGGTTGCATTTTGATACGAACTTAGAAACGTGTATAGGATTGGGATACTTAGAATGCTCACTGTGAATGTATTATATTGGTTTGGGAAGGTTAGTTCTATCTCTTGTTGTCACTGTGGGAAATTGTTTCGTATTTAAGAATATATCAGTAAACACGTTATTACTCGTATGGGCGAGTGACAACGGTGACACCAGTAGTTCAATTGTTGAGATTAGCTGCTGATTACAATGTTAAGTAAGATGATTAGGAGCCGATTAGAGTAGGGGTGCTACAGTGTATTCAGTGGTCATTCAAATGAATGACGAACCGTAATACGAATAATGTAAGTATATGAGCGGAAGCTAATATGACAGGGGATGCCATGTAAGTCAATGTTATGAAGAGCACGGTGCGTGGTAAGCGACCATTGTGTGAGTGTTGTTAGGCAATAAAATGGCAAATAAGCAGACTTATGAGTTAGACTCAGTGTAGATACAACGGTAAGTGTTAACAAATGAACCAGACAGTAAGCCAGTAGCCAGTATACGAAATAAGAATCTCAGTGAAAAACAATGTTCATTCCTATTGCAATCGCATAAGAGATTTGCTGCCAAGAGTTTACGCCTCTGCACTCTGTATGACTGAGTGTGTTGGTATTGCACTTGCGCAGTAATGATCGAGTGGATAGCTAGGACTTGGGAATGTTAATTGTGGTGGAAGTAAAAGAGATTTATAACCCTATAATGACCGAGGCATAGGAAATGCAAGGTCATACAAACGAAAGGATACTTGTACAGGATCAAGTATGGAGGCATGATTAAGAATAAGTGACTACAGTTGCACTAAATACCAAATGTCGGTATGAAATATAACTCGAGTGTGGGAAAACCGAGAGAGCACTACACATTAGGTAGTAGCTCAACCTGAACCGACAGTAAGTCAGAAGGAATCAAGTCAATCATTGTGAAGTACATAGCAGTATACACAATATATTATCATGGAAGTGGATAGAAAGTTTGTAACTCACCAAATTCGCTCACGGTACGAGATACCAAGATAAGGGTGAGAAATGCGAGATGTACAATACAGTAAGAATAACGAATGGGGCAAACTAAGCTCTACAGTTATCGGAGTTGCGTAGTAGAAACTAGTGAGCCAGTGATTCGAAGTGTTGAATGTGCATAGTGAACATGAGTGAATGCCTAATTATTAATGCCTGGAAGCCTCACAGGCCAGAACCGAAACCAGTTAAGAGTTAAAGCAAACTCCAATGAGAATTCTTTGTTTAGGGACTAAACCGCCAATAAGGTTAAGATCCTCTAACCAGAACGCATTGTATAACAGACCACATGGAAGTTAAACACTTCACGATGGTAGAACTTTTCAAACCAATATTCAGTGGTTGATTACGTGGGTGTAATCCCTTTTAAGGGGGGTATTGCGCTTAGTGTTTTTTATACCGTACAAGTGTACGTGAACTATGTTGTGCATAGCACAAAATGATTTGTTTGGATGATTGGTGTGTGCGTTACATAAACATACGCATTCATTCATGGTTTAATTGTGGTAATTTTGCACAGAAGATGCGAAATACCATTGTGATAAGTGTGACTACTTTGTTAATTGTTGTGTGTCAGTACAAGTATAAGGGAGTAAAGAAACTCCCGGGGAAACAAAAACCCCGACAGTGTATAAATGTAAAACCATGTGTTGTATTTTGATAAAATATATGTATATATGTGATATAGTGATTCATGAAAGGGTATGAAACCGACATAGAACCTAGTGAGAATAAGATTCCCTAGGTAACTGGATTAAAGTGAATGGAGATAACTGATGGACGAAGTTCTATTCTTTGGAGATGTATTGATTATGACTAGAAAAACTAAAGGATGGAAAATTGGAAATGTGTGTATTATTTGATGCTTGAAAATGAAGTGGGAGGAGGAACTTGATTTGCATGTGATCAAGGGAAGCCGAACACAAATTGGGGTGGAAGGATAGTTCAACACTGTTGCTGATCACATCAGGGTTGAATGATTCTTGATGCTCCCTTTAAGTGGTCACAAATAACCACACTAGGAAAAGAAATAAAGAGCATAAGTTGGACTTGGAGTTGTATGCGTTTTCAAAAGGATTTTCAATTGGTATTTTCAAAACCTTCGATTGATACTTTAGTTAAAGAAATTTCTTATACTTAACCTCACAAAGAATATTTTTGTAGTACTTGCTCACGAGCCGAGGACGTATGAGCCTTTGTCTTCGGACCGGTGACATGGGAAGTATATATGTTAAAGATTAAGTGATTGTTTTGATCTCCCAGGGAATTGCGGGATCACAGTGTATATAAGTTTTATTTTTGGTTGCTATACATGTTAAGACATGTTGTGTGGTATGTGTAATAATATTATTTTGACCTTGGGTCCTAATGTGGTTGAGTTCCGAAAGTTGTTATGTTACCCAAACCTATGTGTCTAAATGTTATTATGTTACCCAGATCTGAGAGTCTAAGGGTTGTTATGTAAGTACAATGTTGTTAAGATACTTGACCGTTGAGTCCGAGGTTTTCATGTAAGTATGTTATGTTATGTATAGATGTGAATATGTTACCCGGACAGTTAAGTCCGAGGTGTGATGTAAAGTATGTGTGGTTATGGAAATTTTATTTTATAAGTAATCCTCGTGCTTTAATATTAAAGATATGTGGGAAGTGTGAACTTTGGGGACAAAGTTCTTTTAAGGGGGGTAGGTTGAAATACCCCAAACCTTTATATGTTGTTTAAATACTAAAATATGGTATAATAAGGCTAAAAAATGCCTTAGAAACATTAGTGAACAATTTTAAACCATAGTAAACAATAAAGTACCATAAACACAGTTTGAGCAAAAACATGCTCTAAGCTTGGAGTGAACTTGGTTTGGACCCAAAGAGCCTACCAAGACTTAATAATATTCAATTATGATTTGATAAGGCTAATTAAGTCCTTAGGAAACTTTGGTAGACAATTAAAAACCAAACACACAAGAAAACACCTTAAAGTCAATTTAAGCAAATACTTGCTCTAGACTTGGTGTAACCTTGTATAAGACCTAAAGGTCATTCCAAGACCTTATTAACATTCTAATGACATTTAAAATTACTAAAGAAAACCAAGCTTGAAAACAAGCTAAAACACAAATGTGCTTTAAAGAGCCTTAAAGCACATTTTTGAAAAATTGTCTTGTAAATGGGTTTTGAGTGGCTAAATGTCCATCATTACTCTTTAGTAAACATGTGTACTACTTAGTATCACATTAGGAAGTCTAAATCAATAGGAAATCAAACATTTCACAATTATATGCCTTGGTTAGTGAATAGTAACCAAATAGTGCTAGTTTAAGACTTTGGTCAATGTAAGTCAATTAGATGGTCAACAAAAACCATAAAACATCCCATTTGACTAAGGGGGCTTGTTTTCATGTGTGACTCACCACACTTAAACAATTAAATAAGCTAGTAAAGTAATAATGCAAAAGTACTATTTGCTTTTAGCTTAAATATCTCCAAAAGCAAGTTTTCTTTCTCATTCTCTCCATTCTCTTTGCTTCCCCACCGTCTCCAACCTCTCTTATCCTTTCTCATTCTCGGTGTGATACAGCCCACACAAGTACTCCATCTTTGAATCCTTATATCTCCTAGCTCCATTAACCAAATCAAAATCTAAGACCACCATTCTCTTTGTCTTGCCAAGATCTTCAACTTCATCTTTTCAAAGTGCCAAAACCTCCATTTCGGTGCCAAGAAGAAACACCATGGGAGGAGCTTGAGCTCATCTTTTTGCCTTTTGTTGATCACCTTTGCTTCAAGGTAAGGAAAAACTAAAGAAATTCCATTTCCTTCTTGTTTTGATGTTGGCCGAAAAACACCATTAATGGTGTCTTTACCTTGCTTTGTTCTAGGTTCATTTCAATCTTTCAAGGACTTGGTGGAGTCCTCTCTTGCTACTTATTCAAACTCTCTTCCATCTCCAAGGTAAAACAACTATCTTAATATCTTAAGACAATATATAACCCAGGGTTTATAATGAGATTAAGCATGAAGCTTGAATACTCATTACATTGCTTGTATATTGATTAGAAGTTGACAAGCAACTAAAGCCTTGCCGGTTTTTAATCAAAGAAGGAGCAAGGAGAGATAAGTGAAAAACTTGTGAAGGAAAATAGGTAAATGTGTTAACCTAATGTAGTTTAATGTCTTAGGAGAAATGAGCTTAAGTTGTTTATTAAAACTACTTAAGGAGCTAATGGTAAATAAGTTAGTAAAATGCTCTCAAGGAGTTTATTAAGGGCATATTGTGATGTTGAGTGTATTTGCAGGTCAAAGGCAATATATACATGTGGAAATTCAATGTTTATGGTTTATGCAATTTAAGGGCCTAAGAGCCATGTTATTTAAGGGCCTAAGTGTCGAGTAATTTAAATTATGCACTATATTGTGATGTAGGGTAATTGGGTGAAGTTTCGTGTATAAGAATGTTCTTGATGGATTTAAGTGTTCTTAGATGTTTAATGGTGAAAACTATGAGTTTTGGTGTAACAAAGTACTAGTAGAACCCATGTCAAAATTTGGATAATGTACACAAGAGGTTTTAAGGGTTTTAAATGAGTTTTGGTGAACTAGGAAGTGTTAGAAATGAATAAGTGTTTTCCTAGAAAGGAAAACATGTATTATGGTGTTCTAGAATGAAAAAAAAGGACTTAGGCATTATCTCGGAGGATTTAGAATGCAAATGAGTGTTTAGGGATACTTCAAGATCATGGTGAGATTGTAATTAGGATCTATACATGTTTGGGTAAACAATGTGGATATAAGGTGTTGTAAGGAAGATGTGTGAGCTTGTGGAGAAAATTCTAGAAGTGGCATAAAGAGTTTTGGTTGTTAGGAAAATGCTTGGAAGATGATGTTGGTGTGGTGAGAAAACATTTTGGGCTAACTGTGATTATAGGTGTGAAACATCACTTAGAAACCTAGTAAGAAATGTTATAAGTGTTGGTAAATTTTGTAAGAAATTGAGTAACAAGTTGGACAAGGAACTAGGTGAGTTTAAGGTGTTATTTTGGCATTCGAATATGCCTAAGATCTTTTGGGAAGTCTATACATATGGATGTGAAGAACCATTGCAACAAGACTTGAAAATGTAAATATGCAAATCTGTAGTAGTGGTCCGGACTTAGGTCTAGGGTAAGGTCCCGGACCATGCATTTGAAATACCCCAAACCTTGATATGTTTTTAAACATTAAACCATGGTATATTAAGGCTAAAAGTGCCTTAGAAACATTAGTGAACAGTCTAAACCATAGTAAAAACCATAAAGTACCATAAACACAGTTTGAGCAAAAACATGCTCTAAGCATGGAGTGAACTTTGTTAGGACCCAAAGAGCATACCAAGACTTTATAATATTTAATTATTATTTGATAAGACTAATTAAGTCCTTAGGAAACTTTGGTAGACAATTAAACCAAACAAAACACAAGAAAACACCTTATAGTCAATTTAAGCAAATACTTGCTCTAGACTTGGTGTAACCTTGTATAAGACCTAAAGGTCATTCCTAGATCTTATTAACATTCTAATGAACATTTTAAATCAATTACTAAAGAAAACCAAGCTTGAAAACAAGCTAAAACACAAAATGTGTTTTAAGGAGCCTTAAAGCAAATTTTTGGAAAATTGTCTTGTAAATGGGTTTTGAATGGCTAAATGTCCATCATTACTCCTTAATCAACATGTGTACTACTTAGTATCACATTAGGAAGTCTAAGTCTGTTATAACCCAAAGTTTCGTCGCATTTTATTTCGTTTAATGATATCTTAAGCTGGCTTATGTTACTTAGGACATGGAAGTCCGTATTAAGGAAGTTGGGGACGAGGGGGTCTTTTTCCCCATCTGTTCTATTTTCTTGTGAGTATAATACCCTTAACCTATTTTATTCCCATATCCTTTTAATTACTCTTTTCTAATCACGTTCTCACGACTCGCCAGTATGCCCCTCTCTTCATTTTTTCTCTCTCTCTTCTCTCTCAACACCACTCCTTTTCTCGATCAGTCAAGACTCCTTTGATTCTGCTGTCAAAATTCAACTGTGAATTGCTCCGCCATCGCGAATTGCTGGTTCTCCGAGGTAGGGTTGTCAGATTACTCTGTTCATTAATTCTTCGGTTCTTGAGTTCTCCTCATTCTGATTTCCTTTGCAATCTGACTGTGATCCAGCGTTGGTTCTTATGCACTATCAATTCTCTTCTGCTGTTGACCTCGTCTGCGAATCCGTTGTCTGATTCAGGTGAGATTTGTGTGTAGTCTTCGGTTTACAGTTCGGATTTGATAGACTTGTTTGGTTCTGATTGAGGGTTTCCTCCACGTTGTTTTAGAATTCAGTGGCTGTTTGGGACTGTGTGTCCGGTGCATTTCGGATTCTACAGTGGGTTGGACTCTGCTGTTCAGATTGTGATTTCGACTCCGCTATTAATCGAGGTATGTGGCTTATGGATTTGGCTAGTGTGTTCAGCCTTGGGGCGCTTCAGATTCCAGTTTCCAATGTGTGAATTGTCTCTGCGTTGTGTTTATGAACCAGTTTGTTTGCGTTGTTTTAATATCTACAAATCCCTAAGGTTGTTTTCTATGAACTACTTCGGTTTTGCTGTTTAAAACCTCTACTTTGTTGTGAAATTCGTTTCTGAAACTGCACTTTTTGGTATGTCCGAACGTCTGTCTGAGCTTTGACATTCAGACATGCCTGGTTGCATTATGCATTTTCTGATGTTTTGTCGTGTCAAACTTCCGTCCGAGCTTCGATGTTCGGACGGGGTGCGAGGACGAGTCCGACTTACAAGTCTCGAATGGTGTCCGAACTTGTAAGTCCGGACAGAAGTTCAGACACACCCATCTCTTTCTTCTAATTTTGCTTCGACTTGTGTCCGAACTTTGTCATTCGGACACATGTTCGGACACTACACGTATTTGATTTCCGAAAAAACGTCCGAACATCCGTCCGAGCTTTGATGTTCGAACACCTCTGTCTCTACCTCTATTTTAAGGTTCGACCTGTGTCCGAACTTCGTCGTTCGGACACATGTTCAGACTTAGCTCTGTCTTGACAATAACTTGCTCGTTTGAGCTCTGTTTCGACTTCCGTTTGCGGGGTTAGGTTTCCCTTCTGATTTCCAAGCTATCCATGTGCTTTCTGGTGCCCTTGGTGCACATATGCTTAATTGTTTTGAGCTTCGGTTTTGGGACCTAGTTATCTCTGTATCTGAACCTTTGGATGGCTGGTTTAGCTATCTCGTAGCGCGCTATGTAGGATCCTTCTGTTTCACGGGTGATGTTCCCCGTTCTGTTCACAGGTGCTCCACCTGTTCTGTTTACGAGTGAGGTTTCCTCATTCTGTTCACGAGCTGGTTGCTCATTCTGTCTGTATGCTGTGATCACTAGTGTCCCGTTCTGTTTTCTGATTCAGTCTGTCTCTGACTCTGTTTAGTCCTTTGCTGTATGGACTTTTGCTTCTGTTTTCTGACATGTTATGGATTCCTTCAACTCTTTCTGATTTGATAATATTCTATAAAATGTTTTGAGCATGTGGTTGATGAAGTTGGTCATCAACTGGGCATAGTTGTTTGCTCATTCCCCTACTCTATCTAACATTGCAGATTGATCAACGAGGGTCACTTTGCTCATCTTCTGGAGTTTAGTTTGCTTTGTTTTCGATTCTTTGGAATATTTGTAATTGACTTTGAGCCTCTGGGCCTCTTCAGTTAGCTTCCGCTTTTGATATTCGTTTGGTAGGTTTTGTAATAACTTTTGGGATGTTACGACATCACTTTGATTATACTTTATGCAAGTATTCATTTTGGGCCTTGTTTGATTATTTGTTTAAGTTCGTTTATTAGAGCCGTGCGTTATTATGTAATAATATGCGGCGTGTATACCCCTAACCCCTAGGCCAGTGTTTGGGGGTGTTACATTTAGTGGTATCAGAGCTTTGGGTTCTAATCTGCTGGGATTTTAAGTTAGCCAGTTAGTCAGAAACGTCAGTGCTAGTGTCTGAGTCTAATTGCCTGCTGTTGGACTTTCAGAATGCCGCCAAGAAGGGCTCTAGGAAATGTTGCTGATGCTGTTCAGCAGTTTATGACGCAGCTCATGCAGACCATGGCTGCAGGGGTGGACCAGCTGGAGGAGGACCAGCTAGGGCTGATGCTGGAGGAAGGAATGTGAAGGGGCTTCAGGAGTTTAAGAAGCTGAAGCCGCCATCGTTTGATGGGGTAGGAGACCCCTAGGAGGCCATTCATTGGTTGTCAGAGGTGGAGGACTTGCTACGAGTCATGGGCTCTGTGGAGGAGCAGAAGGTCAACTTTGCCACCTTCCTTTTCAAGGCTGAGGCTAAGGAGTGGTGGAGGTCCGTGATTGAGAAGTTCCCACAGCCTTGGACATGGGAGCAATTCACTGGGGAGTTCAACAAGCAGTTCTACCCTGACGTGTATAAGGACCAGCACATTCTGGAGTATAACCGACTACGCCAGGGTCGGGACATGAGCGTGGAGGAGTATGTCCGTAAGTTTATCAGTCTGTCTAAGTTCGCACCTAAGCCGGATGAGCATAGGAAGGTCAGGAAGTTTGAGAGCGGCTTGAGGCCGGATATTCGCTCTGCTGTGACGCCGCTGCGTCACAAGATCTTCAGGGACGTTGCTGATGTCACCCTGTTGGTGGAGGCTGATCTGAAGGGCCGCCAGTCTGGCGGGAAGGACCAGAAGAGGAAGCAGAGGTCCGACGAGAGTGATAGGAGAGATCTGTCTGCTTCTCAGAAGAAGCAGTCTACTGGAGACCGAGCTGGAGACCGCCCTGGAGACTGTTCGAGAGATAGAGGTGGTTCGTCTTTGTTAGCTTCCGCTCCGAAGTGCCGGGTCTACGGCAAGTTTCACAGAGGTCAGGACTGCTACAGGAATTCCGGAGCCTGCTTCAAGTGTGGATCCTTGGAGCATAGGATAACTGACTGCCCTCAGGCCGAGAGGAGTAGAGGCAGCTCTGGAGGTAGAGCTGATGAGTCTGCCTCAGGTTCCAGAGATCGGGACTGGGCTGAGCAGAAGAAGCCCCTAGAGCCAGGCCAAAGTGTACGCGATGGCTGGAGAGATAGACCGATCGACTGACAGAGGTGTCACAGGTATTCTTCAGCTGTCTTCTCATTCTGTTTTCTGCTTGTTTGACTCTGGAGCCACCCACTCTTTTATTTCTACTGAGTTGGTGGGTGAGCTCGGTTTGCCTGTTGTGCCTCTGGGTGTTGAGTTGTGTGTGCATAGTCCATTAGTTAGGGACTCTTCTATGCTTCTGAGTTCTATTTGTAAAGATAGTCTTGTGTTAGTCAGAGATAGGACTCTGTGTGCTAACCTCATCCCGATGGAGATGACAAATTTTGATGTGATTCTGGGCATGGATTGGCTTGCTGCGCCCCATGCCCACATTGATTGTGCTGCTTCGAGAGTCACTTTTGAGGAGCCGGGTCAACCCCGCCTAGTTGTAGTAGGGAATGGACTCTTGTGCTTGCCGCCAGTTATTACAGCTATGGAGGCGTTTCGCATTCTGAGGAAAGGATGCCAGGGATATCTGTGTTACATCCCTGAGGTTCGCAAGGACATGAAGTTGGAGGAGATTCCAGTGGTCAGAGACTTCCCAGAGGTGTTTCAGGACGACGTACCTGGGCTTCCCCCTACCAGGGAGGTGGATTTCTCGATCGAGCTCGCACCTGAGACTCAGCCCATTTCTAAGGCCTCATACCGCATGGCGCCTACTGAGCTCATGGAATTGAAGGTTCAGTTGCAGGAGTTGTTGGATAAGGGCTTCATCCGCCCTAGTGTGTCGCCTTGGGGAGCGCCAGTGTTATTTGTTAAGAAGAAGGATGGTAGCATGCGCTTGTGCATTGACTACAGGGAGCTCAACAAGGTTACCATTAAGAATAGGTATCCTCTCCCGCACATAGATGACTTGTTCGACCAATTAGCAGGAGCTAAGGTGTTTTCAAAGATTGATCGAGGTCCGGTTATCATCAGCTGAGGATTAAGGCAGACGACATGCCTAAGTCCGCATTCAGGACTCGTTATGGACATTACGAGTTCCTAGTGATGCCATTCGGTCTGACGAATGCGCCTTCTGTGTTTATGGACATGATGAACCGGGTCTTTAAGCCGTTCTTGGACCAGTTCGTGGTGGTGTTTATAGATGATATCTTGGTGTATTCCAAGAGTGCTGAGGAGCACGAGGAGCATTTGAGGACCGTTCTCCAGACTCTGAGGGAGAAGGAGCTGTACGCGAAGCTGAAGAAGTGTGAGTTCTGGTTGGATCAGGTGGTATTCTTGGGACATGTGGTCTCCAAGGATGGTATCTCTGTGGACCCGGAGAAGATTCGAGCTATCACAGAGTGGGCAAGGCCCACTAATGTTGGAGAGATCCATAGCTTCCTTGGACTAGCGGGCTACTATCGTAAGTTTGTGGGGGCTTCTCCAAGCTAGTGATTCTGTTGACTCGTCTACTGTAGAAGGATGTGAAGTTCCAGTGGAATGAGGCCAGTGAGCTGTGTTTCCAGGAGTTGAAGAAGAGGTTGATGTCTGCGCCAATTCTGACTCTTCAAGAGGGGACCGAGGGTTTGGAGGTTTTCTGTGATGCGTCCCATAAGGGACTTGGGTGTGTTCTGATGCAGCATGGGAAGGTGGTTGCATATGGCTCTCGTCAGCTTAAGCCATATGAGAAGAACTATCCGACCCACGACCTGGAGTTAGCTGCTGTGGTGTTTGCTCTGAAGATTTGGAGGCACTACCTGTATGGAGCAGCGTGCAAGGTGTATACGGACCACAAGAGCCTCAAGTATCTGTTCACTCAGAAGGAGTTGAACTTGAGGCAGAGGAGATGGCTTGAGTTGCTACACGATTATGATTTGGAGATCCTCTACCATCCCGGTAGGGCGAATGTGGTTGCTGATGCGCTCAGTAGGAGTGGCCCGTCTAGAGCCGTTTGTGCAGTGTCTAGTGTGCAGAGGTCTTGAAATACCCCAAACTTTGATATGTTGTTTAAACATTAAACTATGGAATATTAAGGCTAAAAAGTGCCTTAGAAACATTAGTGAACAATTTAAACCATAGTTAAACAATTAAGTACCACAAACACAGTTTGAGCAAAAACATGCTCTAAGCTTGGAGTGAACTTGGTTTGGACCCAAAGAGCCTACCAAGACTTAATAATATTCAATTATGATTTGATAAGGCTAATTAAGTCCTTAGGAAACTTTGGTAGACAATCAAACCAAACAAAACACAAAAAAACACCTTAAGTCAATTTAAGCAAATACTTGCTCTAGACTTGGTGTAACCTTGTATAATACCTAAAGGTCATTCTTAGACATTATAAACATGCTAATGAACATGTTAAATCAATTACTAAAGAAAACCAAGCTTGAAAACAAGTTAAATCACAAAATGTGCTTTAAGGAGTCTTAAAGCACATTTTTGAAAAATTGTCTTGTAAATGAGTTTTGAGTGGCTAAATGTCCATCATTACTCTTTAATTAACATGTTTACTACTTAGTATCACATTAGGAAGTCTAAGTCAATGGGAAATCAAAAATTTCTCAAATATGTGCCTTAGTTTGTGAATAGTAACAAAAATAAGCTAGTTTACAATATAAGTCAATATAAGTTGTCTTGTTGGTCAACAAAGACCATGACTTAGCCTAAAACACTAAGGGGGCTGGTTTTCATGGGTGATTCACCACACCTAAACAAATAAATGAGTTAAGTAAATGATAAAGCAAAAGTTACTATTTGCTTTTAGCTTAAATATCTCCAAAAGCAAGTTCCCTTCCCATTCTCTTCTTTCCCTCTTCATTTCCCACGGTCTCCAATCTTCTTCTTCCTTCTCCATCGGTTATGCTACAGCAACTTCACCATTTCTCAACTTCCATAGCTTATATCTCCTAGCTCCACGTACCAAAATTAAATCCAAGACCACCATTCTCTTAGTCTTGCCAAGCTCTTCAATTCTATCTTCTCAAAATTCCAAGAGCTCCATTTCGGTGCCAAGAGGAATCTCCATGGGAGGAGCTTGAGCTCATCTTGTTACACCTTATTGTCCTCCTTGCTTCAAGGTAAGGAAAATCAAAGAAAAGCAACATTTCCTCTATGTTTTAGTGTTGACCGAAAATCACCATTAATGGTGTCTTTACCTTGCTTTGTTCTAGCTTCATTCCAATCATTCAAGGGCTTGGTGGAGTCCTCCCTTGCTACTTAGTCAAACTCTCGACCAATTCCAAGGTAAAACATTTATTGTTGTGTTTTAAGACAATATATATAACCTAGGGTTTGTAAATGAATTTAAGCATGAAGCCTGAATGCTCATGACATTGCTTGTATATTGATTAGAAGTTGACAAGCAATCAAAGTCCTTGCCGATTTCAATCAAGGAAACAAAAAAGAAGTTTGAGAGGAAAAAAGGTAAATAAACTATCTCAATGTAGTTTGAATGCCTTAGGAAAATGAGCTTGATTTGCTTAATAAAATACCTAAGGAGCCAATGGCAAAAGAGCTAGTGAATTGTTCTTAAGGGAATTATTAAAAGGCATATGTGATGTTGAGTGTATTTGCAGGTCAAAGGCAATATATATATATGGGAAATTCAGTGTTTAAGGTTTATGCAATTTAAGGGCCTAATGTCAAGCAATTTAAGTTTATGCACTATATCGTGATGTAGGTTTAGTTGTGTGTAAAGAACATCTCTTGTGAAGATGAATGTTTTGGATGGTTAAAGGATGAAAAACAATATGTTTGTGTGTATTAAATGAATAAGGGTTCTTGGTTGTCAAAAGGTGAAAACCTAAGTGTTGGGTGTGAAAATATACCAGAGAAGCTATGGCAAAAATTTAGTTGATAAACAAAGGAGTTTATGTATTGTAATGAGATTTTATGACCTAGAAGGTACTAGGAATGGTTAAGTGTAAAGATGGTGAAAGAAAGTGAATTAAGGTGTTCTTAATTGTTATGATGCCTTGGGCATAGCCTTGGAGGATTTAGAAGTTAAATGAGTGTTTTATACACATCAAAGTCATGTTATGAGAAGTATAAAGTCTTGTGCAAGTTTTGGTATACAAAGGAAAAACAATGTCTTGTAACGATCTAAGTGTAAACTTGTGGAAATAGTAGAAGTTGTGTGAAGGAGATGTTTGTGTGAGAAGTAGTGATAATGGTGGTTTGATAACATCTTGGTTAGTGGAGTAATAGGAATGAAACTACCACCTAGAAACCTGAGGAAAACATTACAAGTGTTAAGAGATATTGTAAGGAAATTGAGTAACAAGTTTGGACAATGTTTTAAGGAGGTTCAAGATGATATTTTGGCATTAGAATATACCTAAGATCATTTGGGAAGTTTATAAATAAAATGGATGTGGAAAACCCTTGCAACAAGACTTAGAAAATGTTAAAATGCAAATCTGTAGCAGTGGTCTGGGACTTAGGTCTTGGATTAATGTCCCGGACCATGCATTAAAACAGGCCGTGAGTTTTTAAGTCACTCTGGTCCGGGACTTAGGTCTAGCACTAAGACCCGGACCACCCCCTGATTTACCCCTGAGAGAATTTGCCTAGATTGGTCCGGGACCTAGGACCTGTTTGAAGTCCCGGACCACCCCATAAAAACAACCCGTGAGTTTTACAATGGCAAGGCCCGGGACCTTAGATGGGGACCAAGTCCCGGACCACTCTAAAAATGTGATTTAAGGTTGGAAATGATATCTAATGATGGGATTGATAAGTAATGATGTTATAAGGTTGTTAAGGACTTGTTATGTGAGTTATAAAGACAATTAAGTGGGTGAAAGTTGTAATAAAATGTGAAAGTAAAACAAGTTAAAAATGTCAAGTTATTTAACTAATTAGCAGGGGTAAGTTATGAGCATTAGACTTTAAAAATCTTGTTACCCCGATGTTAATAAAAGTAAATGTGATATTACCAGTTGTGTGAGAATTGTTCGAGCAACCTAAGAGGACTCGTTAGAGTGGACATTGGTGACAGGTATGGTTTTCTTGCAACCTGTGTCCTACCGGATTACACCGGCTTGTATGCCAATGTGTTTTTTTTATGTTTGCCACATTATAAATAAAAACATGTAATGAGTTTACAGTCATTCGTTTATGTGGCGAGTTTAGTTCCGATACCGTTTAACCTCAAATATGTGTTAAACTTAACTAACCGACTCTTGGATCACATAGGAGATCGGTATTCGGATTTAACGACCCAAACCATGGGAACGTTCTAACCACATCTATGCATGAGTTGGTTGTGTGTTGTTTGTGCGTGTAGGTGTGTTTACCTCCCTTGTGTGTTTAACCGATTGTAATACCTTATGGTGTGTGGATGTGATAAGTTCCAAATGGAGCTCTAACTAATTATTTATAAGTGCATATGTACTAATGGGGGGGTGAGGAATCCGGTCGTTCCGGTCGCGCGTTGTTTGGGAGTGGGTATCCATCCTTGCTTTACCTTCCTCTCTGTTATTTTTGTTTTCCTTCTTGGATTACGATCTCCCACTAGCTTACTCCAAAGCTTAAATATTTTGACTTATGATCGGTCTAGGGGGAACATGTGCTTGTGTGGTGTGTTCGAGTCACTAAATCCGATCCATCTTTAAGTTAAGTTACTCGCCCGACTATTAGGGCGGTAACGAGTGTTGTATAATGAGCTTAACATGAGGGTGATATATTTCTCTAGGCTCACAAGTGAATTAACTATGTATGGGTCGGTTCCTAAAGAGAACCGTTCCCATTATGTTATGTGTTATTGTTGTACTGCAATTCTTATTGCGATGTTATGTTATATGTACATTGAAACGTGAAATGTGTTGTTATGTGGAGTATGCGGATCATGGATATGAATCCAGGTTATTATAAGACGAATTTGTGTATAACCCGACTAGTGGGTAAGTGTCGTCTATTAAGGAAATAGCTCCATTAGAGGAGAAACCCTCAACGGTTAAGGAACAAAATGAGTGAGCTAACGAGTTTTGTTATGTTTATTGATTTGTTGAACCCCATTGCTGTGGGTATGTAATGCGTTATGTGTTTTATAGTTTACATGCATGATTTAAATATAATCAACCGCATGCTTAGACGACAGTTAGTTGTGCGTGGCCCGGTAGCATGCGGGCTGCGAGATTACCATACCAGCAAAGGTGCTGAGCCCCTTGGGGGCCACCCTTTCTTTCCTTTTCTATTTCAGGTACAAGGAGATGGAGACCGTTCGAGAGTAGGACGGGGTAGTTGTTTTTCACATTTACATGTAGTTATGAATTACTTATGTATTGTAGGTGCAGTAAGACCGAAACTGTTATCGGCATTAGTTTGTAAATACTCAGTACGGTTGGAATGTAAATGTATAACGAATGTTGGTAATGGAAGGAGATTCTATTGTGTAGTTGCTCGGGAATCTGGTCTATCAGACCGATACAATGTATATGTATTAGCCTTGTTAGCCACATGGGTGGCTAACGGCATGTAACACCAACGGGTTAAGTAATGTGATGATGTATGTTTTCCGCTGCAAATGGTTATTAAGTGTATTGTTGTAGTAGGGGTGTTACAGGTCTGCTCTCGAGTTGTAGCATATGGGTATCTAGGTCGTTCGTCTAGAGAGGTCTGGGATGTTAGCAGTGTTGTAGATTCAGCCTACCTTGATCGACCGGATCGAGGCCAATCAGGAGCTCGATGTCAGCTTGTGTAAGATCAGAGATGGGATTGCTTCCGGTCAGGAGTCTGAGTTCCGGGTTTCAGAGGATGGCTGCCTGAGGTTCAGAGACCGTGTATGTGTGCTTGAAGATGATGCCTTGAGGCGAGAGATCATGTAGGAGGCTCATGGAGCCCCGTACTCGGTACACCCAGGAGGTGTGAAGATGTACCGGGACCTACGTGAGACATTCTGGTGGAGCAACATGAAGAGGGACATTTCTGACTTTGTATCCAGATGTCGGACCTGTCAGCAGGTCAAGGCAGAGCATCAGAGACCTGCTGGTTTACTTCAGCCTCTTCCAGTCCCGGAGTGGAAGTGGGAGAGCGTCGGGATGGACTTTGTTATGGGACTGCCTAAGACTCCGAGGAGTTTTGATGCAGTTTGGGTGATAGTGGATAGACTCACGAAGAGTGCTCATTTCTTGCTTGTCAGGAAGACCTTCAGTTTGCATCGCTTGGCTAAGTTGTTTATGGACGGGATTGTACGCCTTCATGGAGTTCCTGCTTCTTCGATTGTGTCTGACAGAGACCCGCGCTTCGTATCCAGATTTTGGCAGAGTTTACATCAGGCTTTGGGGACGAAGTTGTCTTTTAGTTCAGCGTATCATCCTCAGTCAGATGGTCAGACAGAGAGGACGAATCAGGTCCTGGAGGACATGCTCAGAGCATGTGTGCTTGACTTTGGAGGCAGTTGGGACCAGTACGTTGCCTTGATAGAGTTCGCGTATAATAACAGCTTTCAGACTAGCATCGGGATGGCCCCGTTTGAGGCTTTGTGGCAGGAGGTGCAGATCACCCATATGTTGGGATGATCAGAAGGAGAGAGCAGTTGTTGGTCCGGACTTAGTTAAGGATGCTGTAGCTAAGATTCAGTCTATTAGAGAGCGCTTGCTTGTGGCTCAGAGTCGTCAGAAGAGCTACGCCGATCAGAGGAGACGACCTCTAGAGTTTGAGGTGGGCGACCATGTGAACCTGAAGGTGTCTCCAGGTCGAGGAGTTGTTCGGTTTGGGAAGAGAAGCAAGCTTAGCCCTCGCTTTGTGGGTCCTTTTGAGATTTAGAGAGAATCGGACCGGTTGCCTACCGTTTATCTTTGCCACCGTCATTGGCTGGTGTCCATAGTGTGTTCCACGTGTCTATGCTGAGAAAGTATATTCCGGACCGGTCGCATGTGATTGACTTCAGTCCGCTTCAGTTGAGGGAAGACTTCACTTATGAAGCAGTGCCTCTGAGGTTTTAGCCCGCGATGTCCGTAAACTCAGGAGTAAGACCATGCCCTTGGTGAAGGTGCAGTGGTCGGGTCAGTCGGAAGAAGAGGTGACCTGGGAGGTCGAAAGCGAAGTGCGTTCTAAGTTTCCCGCCCTCTTCGAGCAGTAGGTACGTTTTAATTTCGAGGACAAATTCTTTTAAGGGGGAGGTGATGTTATAACCCAAAGTTTCGTCGATTTTATTTCATTTAATGATATCTTAAGCTGGCTTATGTTACTTAGGACATGGAAGTCCTTATTAAGGAAGTTGGGGACGAGGGGGTCTTTTTCCCCATCCGTTCTATTTTCTGGTGAGTATAATACCCTTAACCTATTTCATTCCCATATCCTTTTAATTGCTCTTTTCTAATCACGTTCTCACGACTCGCCAGTACACCTTTCTCTCTTCATTGTTCTCTCTCTCTTCTCTCTCACGCCGCCGCTCTTTTCTCGATCAGTCAAACTCCTTTGATTCTGCTGTCAAAATTCAACTGTGAATTGCTCCGCCATCGTGAATTACTGGTTCTCCGAGGTAGGGTTGTCATATTACTCTGTTCGTTAATTCTTCGGTTCTTGAGTTCTCCTCATTCTGATTTCCTTTGCAATCTGACTGTGATCCAACGTTGGTTCTTGTGCTCTATCAATTCTCTTCTGCTGTTGACTTCGTCTGCGAATCCGCTGTCATATTCAATTGAGATTTGTGTTGCAGTCTTCGGTTTACAGTTCGGATTTGATAGACTTGTTCGGTTCTGATTGAGGGTTTCCTCCGCATTGTTTTAGAATGCAGTGGCTGTTTGGGACTATGTGTTCGGTGTGCATTTCGGATTCTACAGTGGGTTGGACTCTGCTGTTCAGATTGGGATTTCGACTCCGCTATTAATCGAGGTAGATGGCTTATGGATTGGGCTAGTGTGTTCAGCCTTGGGGCGTTTCAGATTCCAGTTTCCAATGTGTGAATTGTCTCTGTGTTGTGTTTATGAACCAGTTTGTTTGCGTTGTTTTAATATCTACAAACCCCCAAGGTTGTTTTCTATGAACTACTTCTGTTTTGCTGTTTAAAACCTCTACTTTGTTGTGAAATTCGTTTCTGAAACTGCACTTTTTGGTATGTCCGAACGTCTGTCCGAGCTTTGACGTTCGGACATGCCCGGTTGCGTTCTACATTTTCTGAAGCTTTGTCGTGTCTGAACTTCCGTCTGAGCTTCGATGTTCGGACGGGGTGCGAGGACGAGTCCGACTTACAAGTCTCGAATGGTGTCCGAACTTGTAAGTCCAGATAGAAGTTCGGACACACCCATCTCATTCTTCTGATTTTGCTTCGACTTGTGTCCGAACTTTGTCATTCGAACACATGTTCGGACACTACATGTATTTGATTTCCAAAAAAACGTCCGAACATCTGTCCAAGCTTTGATGTTCGGACACCTCTGTCTCTGCCTCTATTTTAAGGTTCAACCTGTGTCCGAACTTCGTCGTTCGGACACATGTTCGGACTTGGCTATGTCTTGACAATAACTTGCTTGTTTGAGCTCCGTTTCGACTTCCGGTTGCGGGGTTGGATTTCCCTTCTGATTTCCAAGCTATCCATGTGCTTTCTGGTGCCCTTGGTGCACATATGCTTAATTGTTTTGAGCTTCGGTTTTGGGACCTAGTTCTCTCTGTATCTGAACCTTTGGATGGCTGGTTTAGCTGTCTCGTAGCGCGCTATGTAGGATCCTTCTGTTTCACGGGTGATGTTCCCCGTTCTATTCACAGGTGTTTCACCTTATCTGTTTACGAGTGAGGTTTCCTCGTTCTGTTCACGAGCTGGTTGCTCGTTCTGTCTGTATGCTGTGATCACTAGTGTCCCGTTCTGTTTTCTGATTCTGTCTGTCTCTGACTCTGTTTACTCCTTTGCTGTATGGACTTCTGCTTCTGTTTTCTGACATGTTTATGGATTCCTTCGACTCCTTCTGATTTGATAATATTCTATAAAATGTTTTGAGCATGCTGGTTGATGAAGTTGGTCATCTACTGGGCATAGTTGTTTGCTCATTCCCCTACTCTATCTAACATTGCAGATTGATCAACGAGGGTCACTTTTCTCAGCTTCTGGAGTTTAGTTTGCTTTGTTTTCGATTCTTTGGAATATTTGTAATTGACTTTGAGCCTATGGGCCTCTTCAGTTAGCTTCCGCTTTTGATATTCGTTTGGTGGGTTTTGTAATAACTTTTGGAAGTTACGACATCACTTTGATTATACTTTATGCAAGTATTCATTTTGGGCCTTGTTTGATTATTTGTTTAAGTTCGTTTATTAGAGCCTTGCGTTATTATGTAATAATACGCGGCGTGTAATACCCCTAACCCCAAGGCCATTGTTTGGGGGTATTACAAAGTCAATGGGAAATCAAAATTTTCATAATTATGTGCCTTGTTTTGTAAATAGTAACTAAATTAAGCTAGTTTATAACATAAGTCAATATAAGTGAATTAACTGGTCAACTAAGACCAAAATACCCCTTATTACTTAATAGGGGCCGGTTTTGCAAGGGGTGAGTCATCCCCCTTTTTAGTTTGATAAGAAAGAAAAACAATTGATAAAGCAAGTTACTATTTGCTTTTCACTTAAATATCTTAAAACTAGCTAGTCATCTTCATTCTCTTCATATCCTTTGCATTCCCACCGTCTCCAACCTCTCTTCTTCCTCTCATTCACAGTTTGCTACATCACCACACACACCACCATCTTCAATCTCTTATATCTCCTAGCTCCATTTACCAAATCAAAATCTAAGACCACCATTCTTCTAGTCTCATCAAGCTCTTCAACCTTGTCTTCTCAAAATTCCAAGAGCTCCATTTCGGTGCCAAGAGGAATCTCCATGGGAGGAGCTTGAGCTCATCTTTTCATGCATGTTGTTCTCCTTTGCTTCAAGGTAAGGAAACTCAAAGAATAACAACATTTCCTTCTTGTTTTGATGTTGGCCGAAAAACACCATTAATGGTGTCTTTACCTTGCCTTGTTTTAGCTTCATTCCACTCTTCTAAGGGCTTGGTGGAGTCCTCTCTTGCTACTTGTTCAAACTCTCTTCCATTTACAAGGTAAAACATGTATCTTAATGTTTTAAGACAATGTATAAATTAGGGTTTATAAATGTGTTTAGGCATGAAGCTTGAATGCTCATTACCTTGTTTAGATGTTGATTAGAAAGTTGACAAGTGATCAACCTCCTTGCTGATTTTCGGTACAAGGAAGTAAGAAAGAAGTTTGAGAGGAAAAGAGGTAAATGAACTATCTCAATGTAGTTTAATGTCTTAGGAAAATGAGCTTGATTTGCTTAATAAAATACCTAAGGAGCCAATGACAAATGAGCTAGTGAATTATTCTTAAGGATATTATTAAAGGGTATATGTGTTGTTGAGTGTATTTGCAGGTCAAAGGCAATATATGCATGTGGAAATTCAGTGCGTATGGTTTATGTTATTTAAGGGCCTAAGTGCCAAGCAATTTAAATTATGCACTATATTGTGATGTAGTGTAATTGGGCGAAGTTTTGTGTATAAGAATGTTCTTGAGGGATTTAAGTGTTCTTGGATGTTTAATGGTGAAAAACAATGTGTTTTGGTGTAAGAATATACAAGAGAAGCTATGGCAAAATTTAGTAGGTAATCAAAGGAGTTTAAGTGGTGTAATGAGATTTTATGACCTAGATGGTACTAGGAATTTGTTAAGTGTTAAGATGGTGAAAGAAAGTGAATTAAGGTGTTCTTAAGTGTTAAGATGCCTTGGGCATAGTCTTGGAGGATTTAGAAATCAAATGAGTGTTTTACCCACACCAAAGTTATGTTGTATGAAGTGCTATGTCTTATGCAAGTTTTGGTGAACTAAGGAAAAGAAATGCCTCGTGAATGTCTAAGTGTGAACTAGTGGAAAATAGAAGGAGTTGTGTAAAGGAGGTGTTTGTGAGAAATAATGCTTTTGGGAGTAGTGGTAATGGTGGGGAGATAACATTTTGGTTAGTTGAAGTATAGGCATGAGACTACCACCTAGAGACCTAAGGAAATATTACAAGTGTTAAGAGATTTTACAAGAAATTGAGTAACAAGTTGGACAAGGAACTAGGTGAGTTTAAGGTGTTATTTTGGCATTGGAATATGCCTAAGATCATTTGGGAAGTCTATACATATAACGGATGTGGAGAACCATTGCAACAAGACTTGAAAAATGTAAATATGCAAATCTGTAGCAGTGGTCCGGGACCTAGGTCTAGGGTAAGGTCCCGGACCATGCATTAAAACAGGCCGAGAGTTCATAAGCTACTCTGGTCCGGGACTTAGGTCCTGTACTAAGACCCAAAACACCCCCTGATTTACCCCCGACTGTATTTCCTACATTGGTCTGGTACTTAAGTCTTGTATGAAGTCCCGGACCACTACCTGAAAACAACCCGTGAGTTTTACAAAAACTAGGTCTGGGACCTTAGATGAGGAACAAGTCCTGGACCACTCTAAAAATGTTATTTAAGGTTAGAAAATGATATGTAATGATGGGGATTCGTAGGTAATGATGTTATAAGGTTGTTTAGGACATGTTAGGTGAGTTATAAAGACAATTAAGTGGGTGTAAAGTTGTAATAAATGTGAAAGTAAAACAAGTTAAAAATGTGAAGTTATCTAACTAGTTAACGAGAGTAAGTTATAAGCATTAGACTTCTAACGATCATGTTACCCCGATGTGTTAATGAAAGTAATTGTAATGTTACCAGTTGGTCGAGAATTGTTCGAGCAACCTAAGAGGACACGTTAGAGTGGACGTTGGTGACAGGTATGGTTTCTTGCAACCTGTGTCCTACCAGATTACACCGGCTTGTGTGCCAATGTGTTTTTCTGAATGTTTCCCACGTTATAAGATGAAATATGTAATGAGTTTACGGTAATTCATATATGTGGCGTGTCTAGTTCTGATACCGTTTAACCTCGAGAGTGTTAAAACTTAGCTAACTGAGTCTAGGATCACATGAGAGATCGGTAATCGGATTTAACAACCCGAACCAAGGGACGTTCTAACCACGGCTATGCGTGAGTTAGTTGTGTGATGTTTGTGTGTGAATGTATGAACCTTCCCTGTGTGTTTAACTTAGTTGTAACACCGTAAGGCGTATGGTTGTGATAGGTTCCACAGTGGAGCCCTTGACTATAATATATATATATTTTGGGGGGTGAGGAATCCGGTTGTTCCGGTCGCGCGTTGTTTGGGAGTTGATGTATACAGTTTCTTTAGCTCCCTCTCTGTTGGTTGTTTTTCCTCCGTTGGTCTTCAATCACCCTTAAGCTTAACCAAGGAATTTCTGACTCACGTCGATTGAGGAATATGTACGGTGTGTTCAGATCACTATATCCGATCCATCTTTAAGTTAAGTTGCTCGTCCGACTATCAGGATGGTAATGATTGATGTAACAAGCTTATCATGAGGGTGATTTCATTCTCTAGGCTTACCAAGTTAACTAACTATGTTTGAGTCGGTTCGTAAAGAGAACCGTTACCGTTGTGTTATGTGTTATTGTTGCGCTGCAATTCTTATTGCGATGTGATGTTATATATACGTTAAAATGTGGAGTATGTGGATCATGGATATGAATCCCAGTTTGTAATAAGAGGCGTTTGAGGTTAACCCGATTAGTGGGTAAGTGTCGTCTATTAAGGAAATAGCTCCATTAGAGGAGAAACCCTCTAGGGTTAAAGAACACAATGAGTGATTTATCAAGTATAGATGGGTTGTCTGTTTTGTTGAGCCCCATTGTTGTGGAATGTAATGCGTTGTGTGTTTATAGTTTACATGCATGATTCAAATATAATCAACCGCATGCTTAGACACAATTAGTTGTGCATGGCCCGGTAGCATGCGGGCTGCGGGATTACCATACTAGCAAAGGTGCTAAGCCCCTTGGGGGGCCACCCTTTCTTCTCTTTCCTATTTCAAGTACAAGGAGCTGGAAGCCGTTCGAGAGTAGGACGGGGTAGTTGTTGTACATGGGTAGCCATATAAATTGTGTATGTTTTGTAGGTGTAGCAAGACCGAAATTGTTATCGGCATCGGTTTGTAAAGACTCGGTACAGTTTGAATGTATATGTTTATTGATTGTTGTTAATGGAAAGGGATAGTAATATGTAGAGACGCTTGGGAATCTAGTCCATCAGACCGATACAATGTATATGTATTAGCCTTGTTAGCCACGTGGTGGTTAACGGCGTGTAACACCATTGAGTTAAGTAATGTGAAGAGTTAAGTTTTCTGCTACTATTTTGTTGTTAAGTGTATGGTTGTAGTTGGGGTGTTACAAAAAGTGGTATCAGAGCGAAGTATCGCTCGGATGACTGAATTACCGAGCTTAAGAAGTACCGAGTTAGGATTTTAGTACTTTGGGTTAAGGGTAGAGTGATAGCGTGAGAGATACGCTAGTCAGGAATTTCCAGTGTGTATTGGAAACCTACAATATCCATCCCACCCTCCACAATCCCTGTTTTATAACGTGGGAAAGAACGCAAGAGAGACGGAAGTCCTCTGTTACTTGGGAATACCCGATCTGGCTGTATTAAGTACCTCTTTCAGAACAGAAGCTATATATCGGGCTATATACGGAGCTAATACGGGAGATTCGAAAACTAGGAATCCCGGAGACGGTTCCCATCTGAACAATGTCAACTGCATTTAAATAGCAAAGAATGAACAATCCTACACACAAGAGAATGGAATTTCCGGCAACCTGGGTCGACATGCCGAGCAGTCGAGAACAACCGGCTTGCAACGCACCAACCGTGCAACAGGCGAGAAGTGTGAAGTAATGAAACCCGAGACGTGTGTCTACAGGACCACGTGAAATACCCCAAACCTTGATATGTTGTTAAAAATTTAAACTATGGTATGTAAAGGCTAAAAAGTGCCTTAGAAACATCAGAGTACAATTTAAACCATAGTAAAATACAATTAAGCACTAAGACACAGCTTGAGCAAAAACATGTTCTAAGCTTGGAGTGAACTTGGTTAGGACCCAAAGAGCCTACCAAGACTTAATAATATTCAATTATGATTTAATAAGGCTAATTAAGTCCTTAGGAAACTTTGGTAGACAGTTAAACCAAACAAAACACGAATAAATGCCTTAAAGTCAATATGGGCAAAAATGTGTTCTAAGCTTGGATAAATTTGTATAAGACCTAAAGGTCATATCTATACCTTATAAATATGTTAATTAACATATTAATCAATTACCAAAGAAAACCAAGCTTGAAAACAAGTTAAAATACAAAATGTGCTTTAAGGAGCCTCAAAGCACATTTTTGAAAAATGTCTTGTAAATGAGTTTTGAATGGCTAAATGTCCATCATTACTCTTTAATTAACATGTGTACTACTTAGTATCACATTTGGAGGTCTAAATCAATGGGAAATCAAAAATTTCACAAGAATGTGCCTTGTTTTTGTGAATAGTAACTATTATAAGCTAGTTTGTAACATATGATATTATAAGTTATGTTAATGGTCAACAAAGACCAAACACCCTTATTATGATTATGGGGGCCGGTTTTGTAGGGTGAGTCATCACCATTCATAAATCAATAAAGGAAAGGAAAGTGAGTAAAGTAATGTACTATTTGCTTTATATGTAAAATATCTTAAGAAGTGAACTCTCTCACCTCATTCTCTTCTTCCCTTTCATTTCCCATTCCCCACGGTTGCCATCTTCTTCCTCCTCTATCCATCGGTTTGCTACAGCCATATACCATTCTCCATCTTCTTTCATTTCACTTGTAACTTATGATTCCATGCTCCAAAATCAATTTCAAGACTACCTTTGTCTTAGTTAGATCAAGCTCTTCATTTCCCTCCTTTCAAATCTTCAAGAAC